>CM076260.1:4276032-4558532 GCA_038380795.1 Pyrocephalus nanus | reverse complement strand
CATCTCGATCATGAAGGGCTGATTCTGAGTTCATGAGATCTTCTCACACGTTCATACAATCTTTAAAGTTGAGTTCCTGCAAAAATCCCCCTTATTTGCATTATTCTGTTTTCAACCTTGCTTCTCCGAAGCTATTTTTCAAATATTATTTAAACTTAAAACTCTTTCCACTCTTACTAACCTTAAAAACGCAGTGTAGGTAAAAGGCTGGTCTTAAAAACTGCTGAAAATACCCTTGCTTTAACCGAATCTTTTGGTTTCTGTTTAACAAAAGACCCCATATTTTGTGCATGCAGGCATGTCTTTGTTTTCTTGGCAGGAATGTTGCAGGAAGGGATATGTCAAAATTTTTTCTGTTCATGGAACAAACTGGTTTATGCGATTACTTACATGATGCAAAGTTTATTAACTTAAAAGAACAACTTGGGGGGGGGGGAAAGCAGTACTTAGTATTTTTCCTGACAAATGTAGATGAGTTTTAGAATTTTGAATATTTAGCACCTGATAATAATGTCACTGGGTGACGTGAGGATAATTGGGAGAATATCTTAAGTTGCTTATAGACCTTTGGGAACTGAACATGGGATTAAATAGTACTGATAAACTCTGCACTGTTTACTGCTTCCTTAGACTTACTGTGTGCTAGGGAAAAAATGTGAAGGAGAGGCACATTCTAATGTCTTCATTTTGTAAGAAATTGCAGAATTTCAGAACAGGGCAGAAAGTGTAAACTGGAGACTCCCACAAACAACACCTGTAGATATAAATAATAGACTAACAAAAAGCATAGCATGCTATTAATATTTTGTATAAGATTAATCTGTCGACATTCAGCCATGCTTATACTTAATAATGTACACAAGTACACAAACGTGTATATCCTGGAAAACAAAACAAGAAGTGCTTCTGTACTGTTGTTACCAGTATACTATGATGTTTCCTTACATAAATGCGTGATATTTATAGGTGAATATCTTGGAGAAAAGGGCTACTATTGAATGAATATAAAATACTCATCATGTTGTGCCTGTTACAATTAACAAATAAGAAATGACTTTGCAGAGTGTAAGGATGTATCTATACAAAATTATAGACACACATTTAAAAAAAAATTGTATTTGAAGAACCATCTAGCGACATCAGCTGATACTTCTCTCTCTAAATCCAAATAAAACAAAAACATTGCTTATGAACAGCATAGAAATATGTCAGAATATCAGTTTTATCAACTAAAGAATGCACAGATATTTAACTCTGAGGGCGTCAGGGAGCCTTATATTTCAGCAGGTGCCTAAATGCATAAGTAAATTAGAATAAATCACCACTCTCCAGCCACCCTATTGTCCTCTTCATCCACACAAAGGGAACCTGCAACCCAAACAGTCCAAGCTCTCTTTGATTTGTGGGTTACTGAGATTTTCATTGCTTGTACAGGACTGTGGGGTTAGAATTTGGCTCTGTTGTTCTCGCTGCTGTCACCTTCACAACCCTTCATCAGCTCATGTTGGCACTTTGTACTGACATGTGCTATTTGATGGGGAGACAGGAATAAGGAAGGGAAAATACTCTCCCAGTGTTTGCTCTGACTACCTTTTTCAGAATCACATGGCCTAACTTTTGCTTATTCTAGGCTTGGGGAGCAAAGCCAAAGCGCAGCTCACACGAAGGAGTTTGTGGTGTTGAGCATCAAACAGTTCTGAGGGAAAAGGATTGGGCCCCAAAAGTTATCCAGCAAATATGAACTTAGTCTTTTGTTATTTCTCTCCCTCGGATCCCTTTGAAAATAATCATAGGTTAGAATTGCAGAATACTTTGGGTTGGAAGGGACCTTTATAGGTCATCTAGTCCAATGCCCTGTAATAAGCAGGAATACCTTTAACTAGATCAGGTTATATATGATCCCCTGAGGTGATTTGGTGATTCAGTACATGGCAGTTTGAGGTCTTTCACCCTGATGTGGTTGGCTGCACAAGGCATCTCTCTTCCTCACCCATCTTTTTCCTTGAGAGAAATCATATTTATTAAAACCAACATGAAGATGAAAGATTAGAGGGTAAAACTCTCTCATGAAGAAAGAATTAATTGAGTAGAGTTGGATGAAAGAGGAGCCCAAACAAAGGGTTTGAGTGCCTGAAAGCTTCCCTTCTTTCTTTTTTTTTTCCTAATCTATCAGTTGCAATATAAAATATACACTCCCTTCAACTAAATCTTGTCTTTCCTGTGTTTTTAGGCCTCTGTGGCTGTAAGAGCACAACCATCACCATTTACAGTCATCTCTAACACAGTATCTTATGGCAACAGATGAAGTCAGACCAGGCCATGTAATCACTTCCCTATGGGAATAAACAGTTGTCCTAAAAAGAGTCTTCTTAGCATTCAGAGGCCTATTTCACGTGGTACTCAGAGCACAAAATTGCTGAGGCAATTTGCTGGATGATCCTCCCAATTATCACTCTGTCTACCCACTCTAATTTCTTTCTCCCAGCTTTGCCATAGGACCAGTGCTATGGGTAACCAGGCAGGGAGCAGTGGCCACAGTTTTCCCTTCTCCATTTGCACTGGTGGGCACATTACTTTGCTGTTTGTGTGTGTGTCTCTTCATTTGCTGAGCTGAGGGGCTTTTATGTATCCTGGCACCAGAAGTTAGTCTGTAAAGATTTTTAGAGCCAGTAAAAGCTGATAAGAGGAACGGAGATCTCCAGGTTAAACTCCTAGACTAACAAAAGACATAATTTCCATTCTATTTTTGAGGACACTTTCTTCTGCTTCTTTGCCTTGTGTCTGTTAGCATCCCACCACTCAAATACCCTGATGGCACAAGACTGGCTCAACAATTAAATGAGAACTGATTTTTCCAACAGCACCTACTGTGGCACTGGTCTGACAGGAAAAAAAGCTGGTTGTTGCCACTGCTGTTTAGTGTAACTTCAAACATATCTCATCATCTTCATGTTGAGCTGCACTGCTTCAGAAAATCATTTTTCCACTCTAGCACATGATCAGAATATAGGGGGAAGGAATACACTAGAGCATGTGTGTTTAGCAAGAAACCTAATCTTTCATCTGTCTGTGTGGTTGCCCTTCTTCTTTCCTTTTTCTTTCCAGCAGCCCTCCATGCCTTTTTCTGTTTACCACGTTGTGTAAAGGCCAGGACATCATCCATCTCCTCTCTGAGATGGTGTTTGTGGTAGGAGATTTGTGCCTTCAAAAACACACACAGCTTGTGACAAAGAGCTTCATCTAGAAAGCACCACACCACTCTCTGTTGCTGTGTCAATGAATAATTAATACAGTGAAATAATTATATGCAATAGATTTTGCCTTCTCGTAATTTACAACTTGGTTTCCATGTTTCTGAAAAGTAAATGACCTGGACTTGTTGTTTGCTTTTGCTTTTACTTTTAACTGACACCTTGCTTACCTGGAATTGCTTTGTTTGAGATCACGTTGCTCAGGCATGATTTTTGAAAATATTTCAAACTGTAAGCAACTTTCTACTAAACAGAAATGAGAAGTGTTCCAGTAAATTCTGGTTAAGGTAGGAGCAGCTGCAGGGTAACAGGTTTTTGGATTAAAGGAACAATTATTTATCTGGCATAAAGGGTGCACATACTGACTTAACCTGGCAAGAAGATAAACTTTAATATGACAGCGACTTCAGAGCAGTCTCACTCATTGTAAAATCTACAGACTTCCTGAAGTAAACAAATATGTACACAGTGCCACTGTTTTCTTGACACATATATATATACACGTGTGTACATGTATTGTGTGGCAGATGCCAAACAAACAGATCTACTCAGTGTTAACGCTCTTCACAAATGTACCTGACAGACCAGAAGTCTGAAAACGTTGCTTGAAAATATTTACAGGTTTTCTGGGGAAAAAAAAATCACCAAACCACCCGCCCCCAAAAAAAACCAAAACACCAAAACGACACAACCCCAAAATTATTTCAGGCATGTGGCACCAGATTTCTGTATTTGAGCATATGAGCTCATTAATTGAAGCTTTGAGCTGTGTAAAAATGTGCATCAATGCCCTTGATGTCTGTATATGTTTGGTGATGCATGATTTGTCTCTATATCCTGTTTGAGAAGTGGACACTAATATCTGCCCTGTAATATAATTAGGAAAGTCATAAAATACCCTGCTGTAGTGAGTCAGGATCTCACCCATCTGGGATTGATACCAAGAGATGTTCTTTTCTGGTGTTGCTGTCAGCACAAATGTTTAAATATACCTTCAAGAGCTGAAATATTTGGAAAGAAATCCTGTTTGCCTTATGTAAGCAAGCAATAGTCTGCTTTTAATGAAGTTTCATCCTTCAGTCTGTCTCTATGGAAAATGGAACAGAGTCACCTTAATTTTAAGAGGGACTGCATATAGAAGAAGATAAAGAAAAAGGTGTAGGATCTTGTCTAAATATAATTTGGATTATAAACTAAAATTTTTAAGCATAAAAAAGTGAGCTCTTGTAGTGAAAAAAGATTAAGGAGTTCACAGGAAAGAAGAAAATATCATGGTAGTTTAAAAAATAGTGTTTTTCCTTTAAACATGAATTATAAGCACAGATTAATTCTGCTCTAAGAGGGTCTCTATATCACCATCCTCATAAAAACTATCCGAACTCCTTGTAGTAGTGCGTTGAATTATATGATATTTTATATCACTGTAATGTGCAGCTCATTCTTTTCTTTTCCCTCATCTTTTCCCTAGGTAAGAATTGTGCATGCAGTGGTAAGATTTATTTCTTCCACAAAATTTTTTATTGTAGTCAGATTGGAGAAGTCAGGTCAAAGAAAAGTGTTTTGCACTTGGTGATGAAATATGTGTTAGTCCTTAAGATTATTTCTTTTTTTCCATGGGAGTTTGTTCTGCTCTCTTGGATCAGTTGCAGAGAAAGTTCTCTCTCTCTCCACCCCCCCACACCCCCCTCCTTCTTTCTCTCTCTCTCATATTAACTTTAAGTTAAAAGCTCAGTTTTGCCTGAGGAGTTATTGATCACAGTCTTGACTGAAATATTTGGTGATCATTCAGCACTTTTAGACCCAGGCCAAGTAATTGCCACTCTCAAGAAATAAACAATTCCAGAACCAACCTAAGATAAACTGATGTAGCTCAATAAATTTCAATCGTTAATATCAGCCGAGGATTTGACCTAACTTTGGAAGGAATTTATGAGGGTTCAAAGGTGTGCAAAGCTGTTCTTGCTGCAAATCACTGCAAACCTACAGTGTTCTTGCATCTTCATAATCCTAAATACTGCTGTGAGAATTAAAATTAACATTTCTCATTAGAACTAACTATCCTAAATTTTTCACCAACTGCCTTTTTTAAAACCATGAGTGATACCTAAATATGGTTCAATCTGATTTTGTTAATCATACTAGATAGAATAGACCTTAGTGATAACAGGTACTTTTTACTGAACATGAAATCAAATTATATCAAATAGCCACAATGACGTACTTTGACTTTAAAGTTTGTGAGATCTAACAATTCACTCTTCCCACACTGAAATACTAACCCATTCATCTTTCTCAAAACAATACTATAAAAAAACCAAACTACAAAACCATAAAAAAACCAAACCACACACTCCCTAAGAGAAACCAAACCCAAACAAAAACAACCACAAGCAAACAACAGAATTGTTCCTCGTGATTGCGTTTGCCAAAACACGGAATATGAGGCTTCCCCCGCTCTAATATTTCTTTTGTTTTGTAGGTGGCACCTGTGTTGTGAACCCTACAGACCTGTTCTGCTCTGTCCCCGGTCGTTTGTCTCTCCTCAGCTCCACTTCCAAGTACAAAGTGACCATCGCAGAGGTGAAGAGGCGCCTTTCACCCCCAGAATGCCTCAATGCCTCCCTCCTGGGAGGGATTTTGAGAAGGTAAGTTGAAGGTGAGAGTCCTTCAACTGTCCTAGTCAGTGCTGTCACTTCTGTAATTTTATTTTCTACAAAGAGGCTTTGTTCTCTTTCCCTGCTTGGATAGGTGGTCGTATTTGGGGCAAACAGGATGGGATGGATTTGGAGGGAACACTGGGAAGTTTTCAATAAATGAGAAAGTTTACATTTTTCATCAAACTGATTTTTTTTTTTTTTTTTACCCCCTCAGTTCAGTTGTTCACAGACATGGAGAGGTCTTTTGGTTGGATGGGAAAGGTTGCTTTGCCTTGTTTTGAATGAAAAAAAAATAGGGAAAAAAAAAAAAAAAAAGACCTTTAACATGTAGAAAAATGTGTGGAAAATTTTACCAGAGATATAAATCTGACTTCTTGCTGAGAAAGCTCAAAGCAAATTGTTTCACCAAGTGTAGGTACAGCCCTCATTCAACTGAAAACTAAAATTTCCTTTCTCCTTGGCGTGTCTTTTGAGCACAGAAAAGACAGAATAAGCTGGTTTCGCTTTTCTCGTTGTGAGATACTGGAGGAGAAGCAACTAATTAGGTGCAGTTTTGCCTCTGACCCTTGGCTGACCAGAGCAGACACCTGCAGAGAGCAGGAGAGAAATGAGGAGAGAGGCAGACTGTGCCTCACATTGCAAGGGGAAAACAAGGAGGCAGCTGTAATTCAGGCCGGCATATCTGAGTCGCGGTGTCCCCGAGGCGTCAGCTCAGATGGCATGAGCTACTTGAATACCCTTTGATCAAAACTAGCTGGAAAGTCATGGGCTATTTCACTGCTGTCACTGAGGGCCACACTGATCCTCGCACTTACACTGAAAGTCATTTTAATCCACCTGCAGTACTCTGAGAGATGTGGGAGTCCAGGAGCTGTCTCGAGCCATCCTGGAGAATAATGACTACAGATCACAACATTTTTTTTCAGGGCACAAGCCCCATTTAGCTGCCTCTGTAGGCACTGAAATCCAAAATCTACATCCACAAAAAATTTCCTCTCTTTTTGCTTCACCCTGCAGAAACCTCTTGCAAATATTCACTTTAAAAACTCACACTGCAGACCTCATCAGTACACTGTAAGCTATTGAGAATTCGAGGACATTGATTTGAACATGGGGGCTTATTTTTCTCTTCTGCTAAACTGATAGAATGTTATCCACAACTTTTTGATCCAGACTAAATACCCCCTTTCCCAAATCAATCCTGGCCATGGTTCAGGAGTTAGTAAAAGGCAGGGACCAGTCCCAGCCAGCAATTTGGATGTACTAATTCTGTTTTATGAAGCAGAGAGTATAACTGAATAGATTTGGTCAGGTTATAATTGAGGGTTTCACAGCTAAAGAATAGGCTCAAGCACTCTGTATTTGACCAGCAAAGATGTAGCAAAACCAAATCTCATTGATGGTTTGCCTGAGACCTGGCAGGGCTGGTTTTGCATCCTGCCAGCAGCCACTGGCTACGAATTTTCCCAAATAGCTTACCTTCAGAATAAAATCTTCTTCAGAAAAAAGTCTTCTCAGAAGACATCTCCTGACAAACAACATGGCCAGAGTTGTGGTATTTCTTAATGGGTAAAACCAGATATCCAAACGGTGATATTCCAAGTTTGGTTCCTTCCTCTGCCTGAAGGAACTTTAACTTGCACTTAAAACATCTAGTTAGATGTGCTAAATACTCAGCAATTGTTTTTTCTAAGCTGATGGTCCCTCAGTCTCATTTGGAGTTAATTATTTGTTGTAGGAAAGCAGAGGTATAACTGTGGTGATGACTCTTATCTAGAGGACAGGTCATTCATTCAGGATGGGAGATATCTGGGTTCCAGTCACCCTTCTCTTCACTGTTTAAGAATTTTAACATCAGTTATTTGCTGTCAGCTGGCTGCTGCATCCTGCAAAACGCACAGGTTAAAATTCCCTCAGGCTGAGGAAGAAATTGAACCTACTATTGCTGCATAAGTGAATATGTCTCAAATGCTGCAAGCACTGAGGTGTGGGAAAAGCAGCACCTGGATACACCAGGAACCACTTTGGGAGAACAAAGACACAGGTGTTTGTGACAGGGGCATAAATAACCAGTGATGGCTGAGATTTTTAGCTTCAGCATTTCCTGTTGCCTTATCCTTTTTCCTTGTAAGTTTTGGGCTTTGTAGACAACATTTTTAAGTACTCGGTCTTTACATAAATTGAGGGATAGTTAGATCTGGGTTCCACACAGACATCTACATTTAAATAACTCTCTGTCTTCCTTTAATGGTCAGATGAGCCAGATGAGTAAAGTCCACTCATTCCGGATATCTGTTTAATATAATTCTAGAAGGTCATGTTTCTCTCTAGTTTGTCTTTGAAACCTGGCTTGAATAAATCAGACATAAGTGTTTGCATTGTCAATATTTATATTTAGTAACTGTAATCCCAGGCTGTGTGCCCAAATCGGGATACTGAGCTCCACCAGGTGGAAAGCTGTCCAGAAGATCTGATGCTCCTGTGGCAGGCATTAAAATGTTTAACTTTTGTCAAAGAACCAACGTCAAAGACTCATACAGGGCAAGCAGGACATTAAGAATACAGATCTGAAACATTTTCCACCGATGTCACTATCACAGGCATTACCCCACACATTTGTCAACGAAGTGTGTACAATTTTTGGAATTATATTAACACGGGAAAAAGGTGCAGAATGACAAGTGTCTCTTTTTCCTGCTGTTCTCTCATGATAGAGCAAAATCTAAGAATGGAGGACGCTGCTTGAGAGAAAAATTAGACAGACTGGGACTGAATTTGCCTGCAGGAAGAAGAAAAGCAGCAAATGTCACACTCCTGACTTCCTTGGTAGAAGGTAAAGTTTCTAATGTTGCAATGCAATATAACCATAATTAAAACGTTTCATTGTACACAAGTCTTTTCAGCCACCTTGATAAATCCCGTAATCTGTATTTTGTATACAGAGGAGAACTGACTTGCCTAAAGCCACAGACAGAATGAGTGACAAAATGGAAGTTCACTCTGAGATATCTTGGCCCCCCAGCAAGTGTCTTGGTCCTGCAGTTTCCTCAGCATTGATCTGTGCTTTTTGTGCTGGGATCTGACTTACAAAACGATGATCCAAGTGTTCTTGTGAGAGAGATGAATGTCTTATACTAACTGTATAAGTAGGTTTGTTTATCTTCCTCTGTTTTTCTTTTTAACTTGTGAATTTCCTGGAGCTGATCCAAAAATGTGATGATTTTTTTTTTTTCTCCCATAAGAAAGCACAATATTTAGACAAGCCTTTTACCCCCACACACAAATGAATGAAATCTGTTTTCAGATAAACTCTAGACAGGCCCAGAAGATACTTTCTTGGCCTTTATTTGTTGTTTAAATACCATTCACCAAATACTGCCAGGCTCTTCAAACCTTCAGCTGGGAGATGCAGGTTCAAACCCCTCAGGCAAAGGGAAGGAACTCTACCTGCATCTCTTCTATTCTGGGTGAATCCAACAAGTACCCAGTTTGTTGTCTGGCTGCAAGTAGCAGCTCTGGGAATTTCAGATCCCTCCTCCTTGATGTTGAGAGAACTCAACTCATCCTAAAGGTCAATGCCTTCCACAGTCATAACCTGAAAGGTCCATACAGATCTGGGCAAGTAGGCTGAAGTCTCAGCACATATTACTACTGAATCACAGAATTAATTAAAGGTTGAGGCTGGAAGGAACTTCTGGTCATTTTCTAGTCCAGTCCTCCTGCTCAGAGCAGAGTCAATTAGAAGAGGTTGCTCAGGACCTTGCCTCCTGAGTCTTTTTATTATCTCAAAGGATGGAGACCCTTCAAGGCAGAAATAGTGTTGAATCCTCAACACTGGAGGTTTTTCAGGGTGTCTGACAAGGGACTGAGATTTTCAGGGGCCACTGAGCACAAAGAACGACAGTGGGGCTGCTTTGAAATGCAGGTGTGTCCATATCACACCTGCTTGTAATAAAGGGAAAGCCATAATGCATTTACAACCTTAGAAAAGGTACCAGGTTGGAGAAGGAAGGGCTCTTCTGATCCTCACAGTCCTTCAGGCATCTCAGGTCGGGGAAGAATAAACACAGCTATGGTTTTTTTTATTAGTAAACAGAGCAATGGCTTTAAGCTGAAAGAGATTTGGAAATTAGGAAGAAATTCTTTACTGTGAGTGTGGTGAGGCCCTGGCACAGTTTGCCTGGAGAAGCTGTGGCTGCCCCACCCTGGGAAGAGTTCAAGGCCAGATTGGGTGGGGCTTGGAGAAACCTGGGAGAGTGGAAGGGGGTTGGAACTAGATGGTCTTTAAGGTCCCTTCCAACCCAAACTATTCTATGATTGTGTGGCCAGTTATTCATCAGAAGAGCCTGAGGGTGAGGCAGCCCTCTTCCAACTGCTGGCCTGGGATTGTGGCAAAGTACCTTTACTGATTAAATTCCTGTTTCCCAGGAATGGAGCTGTGCTCACCTCCCTGTCCTTTATTCAAAGCCAGTGGCAAACCTGTTATCAAGCCTGTGGTGTTGCTTTTGTTCTTGGGCTGCCTTACTGTGAGTCCTAAAGATAAATACGGGAGTGGCTGAGCTCACTTTGACAGAGACTTTTTTGCCTGGACATGCTAATAATGAATTCAATCTACTGGAATTTTTGAGAATGGCAGCACCATGTGCATTTACATTCCAACAGAAAACAAAACAAAGCACATTTTCTGTGTAACCAGTCCTGGGTCAATCTTGGCAGTGCTTATTGAATTCTTTGTTGTGTAAGCTGTTCCCCCTTTGGACATGCAGATACTCCTTCCAAGGGGTAATTAACTTGTATCACAGTTCTTCCAAAGAAACTCATCCCTCAATGGTTCCTGCTGCTGGAGGAGGCAGAAATGGAAGGACAGAGGCTTATTTTGTGGTTTGGAGAACCTATAAAGAAAGCAACATTAGCTTTTTCTGTGTGATTTCAATGGAAATAATAATTTATTTGTCTTATGAAATCCTACACTGTCTGGACCTCTCATAAGGATGTAGGATTGTGTCACTCACTTATGATTACTTCTGATGGTTCTAAGTTTATTAATATTAAATATCTTCACAGTCTTCAATATATTAAGGCCTTTAATATCTCTGAAAGGTGGGAGTGTGCTCAACCTCAAATATCTGTTTGATGTTAGAAAAGACAAAATAGTTGTATGGCCATTAGGTATGTTGACCAAAACCATCTCAAAAGTTTCTGGCATGACTAATATTTCTCTTCCTCCAAAACAGACTAAAATAATTGATTTTTTGGGGAATACTACTAAGTGACTTTATGAAAATTAATCTATGTCCTTTTGTTTTCTGCAAATGTATTTTTTTGGGAGTTCAGCGTTGCTGCTGGATGTTTACCATTATTCTTGTTTTTATCAGGTTGTATCTTGAGTGACTTTGGTAGGGACTTCTGGAGCCCAAAGTAGGAATCGTTTGACAGATCAGCTCTGCTCTTTTTGTCATCCACATAAATCAGCACAATTGGTGGGAAGACGGACAGGATGAATGGAGTTAGTATTTCAGTACTCTCCTCAGCAGAATGGGACAAATCCTCGTGCAACCTGTAGGCGAGGAATGCCCTCTAGTGCCTGGATTAGATGCAGGGAAAGGTCATTTTTCTTACCAGCTCCAAAAGGAACATCTTGGTTAATGCAATAAAGGCTCCTTCACTAAATACTACTATTGCCAAGCTAATACTTGGCAACTAATAAGGCAACTAATACTACTAAGCCTTACTGCTGGCTCAAAAGAGTCAAAAGCCACTCCAATGGATGTGAAAAAGCAAGGAAGGATGTGAAAAGAGGAGAGATGTCCCCTTCTCTTTGGACAGGTTACTTGTAAGGCAGAGACGTAGCATAAATGTGATTGCAGATGCAGGTAAAAGCAATGCATGAATGATATTAAAGCCATCAGATAATAATAATAATAATAATCATAAAATCAGAATAACTTATGAAAATAGTTTGTTTTCCTGTCAAACCTAATTAAGACACTAAATTTCCTAGAAACAGAATTAATGGCGTTCCTCATTTAGGGACCAAAACTCGGGAGAAAAATAGGTCAGTGGTTACTTTTTTCATCCTGCTCTCAACTGTCACGCTTCTCCCCCACCAGCCTTTGTTTAAATACCCTTTCACTTGTTCCTCCTCCCTTCTCACCCTACAAATAGAATAAACTTTCCTTCCACCTCCCGCCTGTCCCTCCTCCCCCTGAGTAACGTTTCTGCTGGGTAGAGCATCCGGAGGAGGCAAAGCTGAGGGGAGAGTGGGAGGTTCAGAACGCCGAGTGTCCCCCTCCTGGGACACAGCCCCTGCCTTCACTCTGCATAGGAGCATCTCTCACTCTTGCAGGACCCGGGGGACCCTCATGCTGCTCCTTGCACCTGCCCACAGAAACATTTCAAGGTACTCGTCTGGTCTCTCCACTGAGGGTTTCCAGAGCTGTCTGTGCCAATTCTGCTCTAACGACTGTCCCTTTCCATCATGGAAAGCTCTCTGGTCAGTTGTCAAACGGGTTTAAGGAGAGTCCACGATCCCCAGGTGCTCTTTGTCTCGGCAGGGGGGAAGAGCTGGGGGATGTCACACACAGGGGAATTTGATTTTAGATTGAATTTAGACTGAAGTGAGGCAACTCACTGTAAGAGTAAGGGATTTTAGAGCTTTCTACCTTTAGTGTGACTCCTATGCTTATGTAAATAACAACCAGGCAGAAGAAGGCAAATCTAGGGCAAAAGAGGTCAGTTCCTCCACATTTCCAACATTTGCACATTGTCCCCTAAAATAAATGTTTGTCCAAATTATGATGTAGATTACGTAGAAAAAGAAAGAGTATCTTCTATGGCAATTTGTACAAACTGCTTTCCCCCACTAAGCAGACTCATACCCAACTATACAGTAATCCAAGGGACCTCTAATCACAAAAAAATAAGTATATCACAATCCACTTCTAAATATCAAATCATCATTGGGTCTTGGCTCAAAATGACATCTTTGCTCAACACAGAGGTATGATAAATCATGTTCTGCAGAGTGTTTTCATGTTCAAATTTTTATTTTAATTTAGAATTGAAAGATGTAATTTAGGATGCCTACTCCTTACAGGATACAGAAGTGCATATTTATATAAATAAACATGCATAACTCTAATATGTATTTGTAGTACACATTAGCTTTCTAGTTCAGTAAAAAATATTTTTAATTTCTATTTAAAATATTTTTCATTATTATTATTAAAAAAAAAATAGCTACATTTGTATCTACATTTTTACCTGTATATATCCACAGCAGATTAGTGATTTTGTTTCTTTTTCCTCATGATTTTATCTCTTCATATACCATTAGTATTCAATTACAATCTCAGCTCCAGACAAATTTCATACTTTAGAATAATTTTCTCAGATCATCAGAACAGTTTAGTATAATTTTATCATCTCTAGTAAATAATATAAACCATCTTTGTAAATATAAGTTTGAATGACAATTTCCCCTTTTTTTAACAGTAAGTGAAAACATACAAATTTCAATCCCTTTGTTGTTGATTGTGTTAAATAAATGCTTCCATTTCATCACATAAAGTTTTGCTCTAGAGAAGAAACTAAGACTTTTCCAGTGGCTAAATGTTTAAATTCTTTGCTGTCTACACTCCTTGTGTTGTTACTGGGTCTGATTGGGACCACCATAGAGCTGTCTGGAGAACTGTAATTCCACCTGATGACAGCTCCAAAAGGGTTTGACTTTTATCTTCCTCCCTGGAAGGAAGGGAAATGCTGTAAGGAAGAGAAATCTATCAAGTGTTTTAATGGAATTTGGGTGAAAACAGAAGCCTGGTGTTCTTCTGCAATTGATTTACATTATTTGAGTCTTTAAGAGTAAAAGCAGAGTTGAAATAGAAATTTTGGAGCACCTCTACAAGAATTTAATAGCTATGGCTTAAATTGTTATTCTTTCTCATCTGTGACAAAGTCTGGGACAGTTGTTTTAAACACAAAGGTGGCAGTCAGCTCCATGTCTGTTCATTCTGATTCACTTTTAAGATATCACTGAAATCCATTTTTTTTCACTGAAAGTTACTATTCTAGAAGCTGTAAACTAAGGGGAAACCATTTCTCCTTCCAACTCAGTGAGAGTGGTTGCTTGTTGACTTCTTATTCTTTTTAGCCATGCTGGAAATCATGTTTAAAAACATCCAAATGAAGCAGATGATTTTTATTATAATCCTCTCTTTTTTTTTGCTGTAGAGTTGGTTACAGCTACAAAGGTTGTTATTGGTTGATATCAGCAAACAGGTCGCCTGGGAGTGGTGCAGGTATTTTGCTGCTGCCTGAATTCAGCTGGCTCAGATAAACACACAGCAAAGTGTTGGTTTGTGGAATCAAAAGGTGTTTTTCTGGTAAAAACTCCAGTGGTAGAAGGGGGGAAATCTGAAAAGGGGGAGAAGGGAGTTGGGATACAGGTCAGTGAATGTGGTTGCTTTTTTCTGATACTGTCCCTGGCACAGGACCACTGTTTCCATGGAAGTTCTCCTCTTCCTTGTGTTGGCTAGGTCTGTGCAGAGCACATTCAGCCTTGCTGGGGATGCGATTCACCTCATCATCTCCATCGCAGTTTTATCTGTCCTTTCATGTCAGATTGTAGCAAACAGGGAGAAATCAGCACTTCTGGGGGATTAATGATTAAATTAAATTAATAATTAAACATTTGAATTAGGTTGCTCAGAAAAGCTGTGGAATCTCCACAATTGGAAATATTCCACACTAGCCTTGAAAATGAATAACCTAATCTAAGCCATGCTTCCAGTAGAAGGTGATCTCCTGAGTTCCCTTCTAATCTAGACTTTTCCATAATTCCTCTGATTCCCTTTTGACTTCTATTCTAGTATAGGACTATACATGCTTCAAGTGCTAGTTTGTCTCCATTGACTTGGAAGTATTAAGTCAGACATCAATGCTTATATTTAATCAGATGAATTCCACTTCACGTGTTCTCAAAGGGAGGAGTTACAGGCCCTTCATCCCTCCTAACTGCTCACCTGGAACATCACCCTGGTCTTCAAAGAGCCAGAGTCCACCTGGCCACCAGGCCACCTCTCCTGATGACAATCAAACACACAACTCTGAAAAAAAACCAAAAACAAAACCAAAAATAGGATAAAACCCCACAGCACCTGAACTCCAAATCTATTCTGGAGCAGATCTCTGTTAGTCACTCATGCAGATGTGCTTCAGCATATGCTTCTGGTAGCTGACCTATTTCTTCCTTCTACAATGAGATGAGAACAAGTGTCATGTGGAAGTGCCTATTTCCCACCAGGGAAAGGCTAATTTAGGCACAGATGTTCACAATCCAGGCAGCTGCTTTTGATCAGATAAATCCCACACCGAGGTTGTCAGGCTCCCAGCGTATAGGTCAGAGTGTTCAGTAAACCCTAAATAAAGTTCTGGGTTCTTTAAGGTAGTAAAGAGGGTCAGGTTCTTCCAGAGGCATTTGGCAGCCAGCATGGAGCTGGGTTATGGTGTCCCAGAGTCTGTAGTGAGCTAGAGAGATGCTCAGTGTCACAGACTTCTCACAGAGCCTAATGGAGCCAGGTACTTCTTTTTCCCTTGATTTAACCACCTATAAAATATCAACTGTCTTCTTCATTTCCTCCCTGTTTGTTTTGCCTGGTCAATTTTGTTTTCCTTTTGGAAACAGGTTCATTTCTTATGTTCTAGTCTGGGATCTAGTGATCTTTAGTGTGGGGCCCTGGTATTGTCCTGTTGTCTCAAGCCCTAAGGAAATATACTGAAATGTATGTTATCACCAGGGCTCCCTCCTGGTGCAGAGGGCCATAATTCCATTAGACATAGGGAAGTGAAGCACCAAAGGCTGACTCAGCTCTTCGGAGTTATTTATTCCTACCTCCCACTCCTTTCCATACCTTAAATATCAATGATGAACTGGGCTTAACAAAACTGGAGCAGCTGCCCACTACTCACTGGTGGGAAGGGAGGGAGCTAAACATAAATGTCTTGGCTACTATTTTCTCATGGAAGGAATATCCTTCCTTCTCATGAGAGAAATATCCTTCCTATCTTCCAGCTGGTACCATCTGATGACTAAGCATGAACAGGCCTAATGGGCTGATTTGTGTAACTGGGTTGAGAATGGCTGTCTACAGAAGTGATTTGCTATTGTTTGTTTGTTGAGAGAGAAGTAAATTCTGTAACAATAATAATAATAGTAATAATAATAATAATAACCCTAAAAACTGACTGACCCCTTTTGTTTGACTGCAGGGGAAGCACTACATTTGGCCAGAGATTTCGGCTACACCTGTGAAACAGAGTTCCCTGCCAAGGCAGTGGGAGAGCACATTGCCAGGCAGCACATGGAACAGAAAGAGCAGACAGCGAGGAAAAAGATGATCCTAGCGACAAAGTAAGGAGGGGGAATGAGAAAAGAAATCTGTCTGTCACTTCTCCATGTTGGATCTGGGGGCTGGAGGAGGGAGGAGTGGGAGTATGGAGCTGGGAGTGTGGTGACTGCTATCACAACAGTGCTCAGTGACAGAGTGAGAGCAACCCTCGCCAGAGATGCTGAAAGAGGGACCTTATTTACTACAGGGAGGATTTGGTGGCTGTGCTCTTGTTGCTTGTGGTTCAGGGGGCACGTACAACTTCCCAGATGCTTTGGTTTAGGTGAGAGGAGGGGATATTGTTACATGGTAAGATCTGTAGGACAGAGACTGGCTTTGTCTCCTGTTTGAGTGTGACACAAGATCTAAGTTCCTACCGAAGTACTGGTTATCATTAGTCTGCTGAAGGAGTGATGGTTTTTAGAGGGACAGATCCTCTCTGGATGGAAATTGCAAGCGTTCCCCTGAAGTCAAAGGCACTGGAACAATGTACAACAGCAGGGGAGCTTTGCTAAAGCCATTAAAGACACAAAGAGACACCAGACATCACTCTAAACAAGCCACTCGCCTCCCTGGAGCAGTAACAACATGTTGGGATAACATTTCATTTAGGTTAATTAGCCTTGATGAGGGAGGAATTAGCCTTCATGAGCCAAGGGAAACCGGGATAAATAACCTGCATGGAACAATGTAGACCTACCCTAGGTGTGTGGTATGACTGCATGGGGTAACCTTGAATGCGTTCACACTCCCCCTGTGCTTGCTGCAGTGTTACATGTGAGGCTTCAGTAGAGCTGAGGCCACAAATCCAAGCCCTCAAATCATCACCTAAGTGCTGGAAATGTTTGGAAATCATCCAGAGTGTGATACATCCAGTAGAGAGTAATCACCCTTAAGTAGGGGAGAGGGCTGCTCAGCAATAAGATTGCCCTTTGTATCCCAGTATCCTTCTGCTTTGCCAAGACTCGTGGCCTTGGTGTATCCTTTTGATGATCCAGAGAAAAGATGCACCAAAACATCCTGGCCTTGTGAATCCCTGTGATCCTTCCCTGGGGTGATAAAAGGATAGGGGGCATTTTCTGGTAGCGAAGGTGCTGAGACACCTCACATATCATGTTCCTAATTTATGTGTATATTAAAAGGAATAAGTTGAATATGATCTCATTCTTACCTCCATCCACATTTGTTTTGAAGGCTCCAGGGGTTTCAGAGGCATGAAAATAAACCAGCTGGCAAGAAGCAGAAAGTTGTGTCTCCCCATTTCTGTAGCCCATTAAAAACCTGCCCCCCTAAGGGTGTAAGACCTGATTTTATTGCTGGGCAGCACAACCTAAACAAGAGTTTAGACTGCAAGTTGCCCCAGCTGAAGGATTTGCCCCATCTGTGAAACACCACTCAACCATAATGATACAAACCTTCCCCGTTTTTTCCTTGCTCTAGTGAGAGATGACATTGCCATGGGTTGCAATAATCGGTGGGTCACTGTCATGTCCTGTCCCCAAAGGCTGTCAGGCTGAGGGGCATCCAAGAGTCTCACTACCCTTTCTCACCACTCCATACCTACTTTCTCACCCTCTTTACTACTGAAATGGGGAGTCATGGGCACTCATTACCCCTCACCACCATGAACTTTGGGTTTGTAGGCTGTTATTCTGCAGCTGTAAGGAACAAAATTACTTTCCTCCCACCTTCTTTCAGTTAAAAGCACCAGCAAATTAAGCAGAGAGATCTGTCGATAATAGAAAGGCCACATATATAACAGGGACAGACGGGTCAATGTGTGTGCTGCTACTGCCCTCTCCTGCCTGCAAGGAGAACAGTGATTCCCAGCCCGGTCTTGTCCAGGTGCTACAGGAGAAACAGGTCCATGACACCATGGTATTTTCCAGCCATGCTTCCACATATTTGATACAAGGTACTCCAGAGAATCATCAGGAGTTTAAATTGCTCACCAGTCACACCTAAGCTTTAGTTTTGCAGTTTCATTAATTCCACACACAACTTCCCTGACTCACGAGCTTGTGAGTTATGACACCAGAAGAAGTGGTGGGTTGTTACGCTGCCATCAACATCAACACAGAAATCCCAGGGTGGTAAAATCACTCATGGCAAGCTTTGCCTATGGAAAGAACTGAAGTGCCCCTGCCTGTGTCTGTTGCTGTTGTCCACTGTAGGACAGAGCCAGAAGCCCATAGAAGTGCCTTTGGTGAGATCTTTCACGTGTGGGGTATTGAGGAAAAATAAGGGGAAAGAACAAAGTTCTTTCCACAGTTCCTAGAATATAGGTGAAATTCCATTTTGGATTTCAACATCCAGCTTCAGTGGCTCGATTCAGTTGCCCAAACACAAGCACCTATTCCTGTCTGAGTTGAACTTGGTTGTCCAGCTTGGCCACCCACTGCTGCTCCAGGAGCACACAGGTCTCTTTTTGTTACTGTTTTGTATTGCCAGTTGTTATGGGTGTCTTGGGTATTGCATCTTTATGTGTGGGTATCTAAACAGAGCCCTTAATGTCTACAACGATGAAGTCTCTGGTGTCCAGTAGGAGCTCCCAGGCCTCCTTGTCATTGAGGGCATCTATACCTTGTACTCAAGCAATCCACCCACCCTGAATGGAAGCATTCAGCTGCCATGCTCAGAACTGTGGCCCACGGGCTAGTGAAGGCTAAAGGTTGCTGTTTTAGGTGCCAACAGCCCTCTTTAACACATGGAGGCCGCTGAGCTTAAGGCAATACTCTCTTCACCACCTTGCTCAGCCCTGCCTGGTGTGAGGCTATGCTGATAGTAATGCAGCCAGTGAAAACAGGACCATTTTCCATCGTGGGACAATCTGCATTCATGCTGTTAAACTACCTGATCTTCCCAAATTACCTCAGGAAAATGGTTTGCTGACTCAGGACCTGCCTAGGACGGTTCAAACTGGTGCAACATGATGGTGCCATGGCCTGTTCTAAATATTTTGTGGTCTAGACAACGAAGAATCAAAGCCTTATCTGACAATGACTGTGGGAAGAGGAGATGGTTGGGCTGTGTAGTCAGTAGACACTGCTGAACACAAGTGTCAGCAAAGGCAGGATGGAAGTGAAACAGGATTTGGTTTAGAGCTGAAAGGGTAAGAAAGGCATGAAAAATGGGAAAAGCCAGTCTCCTATGACTTCCTTTTTTTCTACTCACCCCCTTTGACTGAGTAGATGATTGTCTGGAAAGAGCAAGGTGCTTCAAAAAATAGACTGAATTGTCACAGTTCTGGCCAAAGGGTACTGATATTGGCCTGTTAACTCTAGGCATGTTAAAAAGGCTTTATAACGCATAATGAATTCACCCAGAAATGGAGGGGGAACAAAAAAAAAAAAAGTTGTCCTGGTTTTAGGGGGTCTTCAAACATGGGTTAGTTCAGCTTGCAGAGGTGTGGGAGACCCTGAATGTCTTTACAACGTGGGACAGAACCTGCTTAGGTTGCAGCTGGGACAGATGCAAAACTGCAGAAGGCCACACCAATTATTCCACTTGATGAAGAGGCATTGTCTTGTGGGAAACATCACAGGGTGTCACGGCACAAAGTCTTCCACATGAGACAGAGGGAGGGATACACACACATTTACACAGACCAAGACAGAATACTGTGAATAATGGGTTTATTGTGGAGTTGATTCCAGCCAACACAGAATAGTCAATATCTGACTTATGACACTTCTCTGATATCTGGTCCTTTGGTGCCTGGCTACTCTGCCAGGAATAAATCAGACTCATGGGCTCACATTTGTCCCACTCTTGTGCTCAGCACAAGGCATTTTCTTTGGTCACTGATAGGGATCATGGACTGGATGGGCTCTTGTTCTGACCCAGTGCAGAATTTTTTATCTTTTGCTGGGCTTACTGGATTATCTGACCACGTATCACAAGTCATTAGACATCTCCCATGCAGGAGTGGCCAGGACTTTTTGTAATTAATCCATTCCCCCTAGGACAGCACAATCATCTTTCTTTGCTTTTTCAAAGTCACAGTCCACCTCAGCAAATAACTGTCAGCCCCTCTCCCTGTCACTACCCCAGGTGATGTTTTATTGGTAGTGGAGGCTCTGAGACGCCACTTTGCCTAGAAATCCTCTTGAAAAAAAAAAAAAAAAAAAAAAAGAAGTAGGTTACTGCTTTTTACAGGTTTTCATGTATAATAAAAAAGTTTTTTTTCTTTTCTTTCTATCTGCCAACATTCAGTAAAGACTTTTGACATGTGAAGATAGAAGGGAACTTAATTGCACACTTGGTTCTGACATTTTCCTTTGTCAAAATAAAAGAACTTTTAAGATGAACTTTCTCAACAGGTAGAAAGTAAAGGTTGGAGGAAGGAGAGAAGAGCAGTGCTGACAGGGCCGACTGGGGATAGTAGATTGTTTAGAAGCCAAAATGACTGACTGTTTTCAGTTGTTGAAAGGAACTGTTTTTCCTCTAAGGACCTGATTCATTAAAACTGTATGCTGCATTTACATACATTTCTGCTGAATACCTCTCTTTGCCTGAAAGGCTAAGATGATGCTGTCTTTTCAAGCAGTCAGTGTCTGGGTCTATACAGATGACAAGCATTTACAGAAATCAGGCTTGGATGGGGTCCAGCAGCACAGCAGGAAATAGGTTTCTGCATCTTCTCTCCTCTGAGTCAAGAGAGAGCTTTAGAATTCAAGGTCTGTATTCCTAACTTGTACAGCAGTGATATAGTGAAGGGTAAAACCAGTTTAGTATAATTTTCTTGCTGGTAACTCAGCAATGAAGGACCTTCTAAAGACCAAGAGGCTGAGTTTTCCAACTTTTTCTTCCATTATGCCCCTGTCCCAAAAGACAAGAGTTAAAACGAAGAACCCAAACTTTATCTAGGACCAGATGTGCAATGAGTCTTCTAACAGAAATCACAGACCACAGAGGTGCTCTTTAGTGTTAGAAACTGGCCCCAGGCACAGGGATTCCATCTATGCTAACAAAGTAAACCACACACACACTGACTTATAAGATTTCGATTGTCTGTGTTATAAAAATGTTAGAATGGCTCCTTGAATTCTCCCAAATATCTTATGGGCATGTTCTGTGAGATAGCCTACAACAGGGTCTATTCTCAGGAAGCCACAGGGTTTAGGAGACTAGAGGAGAATAACTATACTGACGTTATCAGATGATGCCAAATCGCTTGTAGGTTTGATAATGACTTCTGGCACTCTGTACTTCACTGAGTGGCACTGTTAACTAGGTTAAATGTAGTCCCTGTGACCAGTATTAGGTCAATCCAACTAGTATCAGGCAACCCAACTGAATGTCCTGATCATCTGGAGGTGATCATGCCCTCCTGCCCCCCGTCAGTGCCTATATTTCCGATACAGGCAATGGAGAACTAATTTGGAGAGATCACTTTTCCTTTTTTAGTGATCTCTATCATAAACCAAGTGAAAGTATGTGATGTCTAGTCATCCATGGTCCAGATAATATTCTGGTCTATAAATTGACCTGATTTGGTTTCTTTTTTTAAAAGTATTTTGGTAGAATGTTCCTAAGCTAATTTGCAAACTGGCCCAATGCAACAACATCATAAGAATGAAAAGGCCTTATTTTCAGGCCTTTCCTAGTGTTAGGTCCTATATTGAGGAATCCCAGGGGATAAATTTAACCCTCAATTTCTGAGGCATCCTGAGAAGCCTGAGGGAAGTCTTGAGAGGCAGAGGGAAGACAATAAGACCAACCATCCTTTACAAACAAACTGGGCTTCAATGCTGGTGGGAGACCAGACAAGACAGAGCCTGAATTCCCACTACAAATGGTCTTTCCTTCAGAACTCCTACTGCTCAATTTGTCTTAAGGGTTTGGGGTCAAGAAGGCAAATCCAAAATATCCAGGACTTTGGCTTGCAGATAAACCAGTGCACATAAGCAAATGTACAAGTATTGGTGTGTTTACACAAAGTAAATAATGAAGCAATTTACACATCTAAGGCATTTTCTAGTGCTAATTCAGCATTTTCTTAAACTATAAGCCTTGCTTCAAATGTAGGTGAGCTAAGCCAGTCTTAACTCTGCCAAACTGGTGCCAATGCAGATGAAAAACCACAATTTAAAATGCCAATGTTAATTATGCTTCCAGAGGGGAACTATTCCTGTTCAAGAGATTCTGTGTGTTGTTTGCTCTGAGAATTTTGGAGCAGAGAAGCAAGAGATGGATTTGTTTGCCTTTAGTTTCTGTAACAGTGTTTCTGCCAAGGAATTGTGGTATGAATGAGATCACTCAGGATAAGGTGACAATGTTATGGGAATCAGCTCTAAGGAAAGGATTACACTTGTCTTATATAAGGATTTCTATTTTTCCTTTTAGACAAATATGTAAAGAATTCCAAGACCTTCTAAGTCAAGACAGATCACCCCTCGGATCCTCCAGACCGACTCCAATATTAGACCTCGACATCCAGAGACATTTAACACATTTCAGGTATGATTTTGAAAGAGGAACTAAATTAACTAAAATTCATAATTTTGATAAAGACTGCATGTGATGTTTTGATGGTATTTGTTCCCTTACCTGGAAGGCATCCAAATAAACAATTAGTACCATAATCCCTGCTATCTGTGCCTATAAAAAGTGCAGGTTTGCCCAGCAATGTAGTTCAAGCTCACTGCATTCAACTTGCCTCTAGGACCACAGTCTGAGTAGAGTAATTTTATACATCTGCTGGCAAAAGATCCTCATCTGGCCAGAAAGTTGTCTTGCTCTGGGTGTGACCCCAAGTCACAGGTCACAAGTGGATGGTCCAGAAGTATAGAAACTCAAGTTCAGATCCAATGTAAATTAATAAAAATAGAAATAAAAGGAGGAACAGGCTGCATCCTTCACAATTAACTAAAAAGTTCTAAATAGTTCCTCTTCTATGCCACTGAGACCATTTGACATCATCTTACCATGACCATACTATTAATCTTTAGGCTTCTGAAGGACACGGGTCTCAAGGTACATTATCTACTAAAACAGTTTTACTGCACTAATTCACTAATTTATTGAACAACACCTTGGAAAATTCTGGGAGAATGAAATCTGGCTCAGACTAAAAAGCCAGAGACTGCTACTATATTTAGCCTCAGCTCCTGGGCCTGTGCCCTAGAAATATTTAATGTACTGGTTTAAACAGCCTAAGAAGCTGCTACGAAGACAAAGACCCTTGGTACCTGTACACCAACTCCAAGTTTCATCAGAATTTTATCCAAGTTATGGATAAAAGTGTGTAGATGTTTTGGGATCAAAAAGATTTATTAGCCCAGGAGTTACAATGCAATTTCCTGTTTTTTTGCTTTAGGCAATGTGTTAGATACAGTCAGGAGTAAGGTGGGAACTTCCAGAGGGCCACTTTAAAATAGTGGGGTCATCTAAGATATTTATCAAAGATAAGTTTGATGAAACATCCTAAAGGTGCTCTTGTCTTTGCTCAGACCACAGAGGGGAATACACAACTAGATTTTGGGGGTTTTTTTGTTTTGTTTTGTTTTGTTTTTTCTTCATTAACTAGCTGATATATGAAAAAAATCATCATGTAAATGATTGTCCCAGAAGGTTGTTTACAGAATATAACACCGAGCAGATTTTATAGTGCTATAAAGACTTGGAATGATGCTGTATATCCTCTGTCACAGCCAGCTGAACCACCCTTCTTTCATTGGCTGGACAGACAACTTCTGTGTCCCAGTATCCCAACATGCGCTAATTATTTAGATTCTAATAGAACATGAGGCACCCAGCAGCCAGGTAATGTGGTAACTTATGTTTAATCCCTTGGACTTTGAACAGAACCCAAAATACCCACCATCCCACTTCTTCCATATATCTTTTGGCGTGTGGGGAGAGGCAAAGGTAAATCCTGGTCCACAAATACACACATTGCTGTTCATTCTTACACATCTGTGCATCCTAGGCACATACAAACACACCTAGACAACCCCACTCCTATTCTCGTGCACGTGCACACAGGTACAACTTGTGTCTGTGTATACTTTCTCTGATACACACACACACTCCAAAACCCCTGGCTACACTTGCACACCAAGGGAAACACACTTATTTATGCAGGATACTCATAGAGGGATTTTAATGGGCTACCTAAGCTTGTGGAAAAATAGATAATTCACTGTTACATGTACATAGAGTACATGTGATATGAGGTAGCTAAACCCCAAGGATTCCTGTGTTTAAAGAAGAAATAGCAGTTAGGATAAAATGCTGAATGTTTCAGCTGCTAAAGCTGTCAGCTGGTACAGCTCCCATCTCCTTCTTTCTCTGCTGCACTTCAGTAGGTCAGAGTACAAAGCTTCTGCAGGCAGCTCCTGGATCATTCAATCCTTTCTTACATTCTACTGTGGGCATGAAGTGTTGGACTGAAGATGGGCACATGGACAAGCACAAGTCTTGATCCTGCACAGACACTTCTCTGGATTTAAATCAGTCTTCTCTGATTGTGCTTGTGGAATGATGAGTGCTGACAGGCCCAGACACTGAACTCAGACCGTATTTCTTTTCCATCTAGTGCAGAGATATTGAGGTCAGATCAGCTTCTGACCCAGACCTCTAAGTCTACTCTTCTACATGCAGGTGCCTCCATCTTCTGCCATGGTCTCTGGGCATCTCTGTCCTGAACAGCCTGGGAAATCTGCATTACAGTTAAGCAGGTCATACATAGTCACCTACATCAGTGTGGCTTAAATTTCTCTCTAAATTCCACTGACTGAACAGTCTGGTCTAGATCTACAGCTGAGTGGGAGCTTGTCCAACTGCACTAGACACTTATACTGTAAACAGCTAAATCTAGTGTAGGCAAAAAAAAAAATCATTATTACTATCCCCTAAATCCAGCAATCTTCACTCCTATGTCATCCTAATCCCTTCTGCCACAATTTGTCTTCCTGAGATTACATATCATAGAATCTTAGAATCAAAGAATGGTTTGGGTTGGAAGGGATCTTAAAGCTCATTTTGCTCCAAACCCCTGCCATGGGCAAGAACACCTTCCACTATCCCAGGTTGCTCCAAGCCCCATCCAACCAGGCCTTGAACACTTCCAGGGATGGGGCATCCACAAGATGCTCCAAATATCACAGGAGGCACCTAAGTCTGTTTCAAATGCCAGAGAAGGTGTGAGGATGTGATTCACCCTGTTTTCCAGGGGCATTAACTATCTTCTGTGTCAGGCTTCCAACACTGACTTCTTCTGACAAATCACTTGGTTTCTCTGTATTTCTCTGAGGGATGATCCTCAGACTGAACCAACCTGTGTCACAGGAAATTGGACCTGATCAGTTGAGGATGAGAGAAGAGGACAAAATTCTTGGTACCCCAACACACGGAGAAAGCTTGGTTGTCTTAATAAGTAGCTGGTCATGATTATACATATGAAAATTAATGTTATTTATGACCAAAATGCCCAAGAGCTGTTGGTGCTCTACAAATAGGTCTATAGCAGAGGAGACATAGGTCTGAAGCAGTGACTCCCTACAGTAATCACAAATTTTATAGCATCTATATGTTAGACATTATCTATTTATATAATTTTTCAATAGTGAATTTTTCATCTTCATTTATACCTTTATTCCATAACTCTGGGGTTTTTTTCTCAGTAAATTCTCTGTTTCTATGTTGTAGAATGAGACCAAAGTATTTTATTTGGCAAGGATAAGTCAAAGTCTTTCTCTGGGATCTCTGGTAAGGTTTTGTGAAGGTTTTTAGCATAAAAATAATGTGTTTTTCAACCGCTATCAAATATGAGCTGATTTTTGATCATGGGAAAGCTCATATAGTATCATACTATTTATTCAGATTTAATATAACAAGAAGAGGTTCAGAAATTTTGCCTTGTAAATCATAATAAAGGCAGCAAAGAAACAAGAAAATGACAAGTTGGTATATTTTACTTGCATGTATGTACCTATGCCATATCAAAAGTGTTCCAAGTTTAGATGGGGCTTGGAGCAACCTGGTCTAGTGGAAGGTATCCCTGTCCATGGAAGGGAGTTGGAACTAAATTATCTTTAAGGTCTCTTCCAACCCATGCCATTTTATCATGACATGATGTCAGAAAGACACAGAGATTTTTTTTATGACCCTAAAAATTCAGAGGAATCACACAAATCTCTATTATTAAAATAAGTACTAAGATAGTGGAAGACTTTTTGAAGAGCTGAAACTTCTGATCCATACAGTGGAATCTGATCTGCTTTGGGGTGAAAGGGGATTTTCTTTAGGAATAAATTACCCTATAGCTTTTGAGCATGGAGTTATGTGCTGCACTGGCTTCTGATGTTACTTGCTCAATGTTAATTTTTAAGACCAGAGTTCACAGACTGGCACAGGTCAGTTTGAAGCAGTTTTTCCTGTTTCCTCTGTTTTAAATCTTCAAGGCCACACTTCTCTCTGAAGTTTTTCTGCTGAGTCCCAGTTCATCAAGATCTGTAAACATGTGTCCAACCTGAAGTACAGGATAGTCCCCGTGAAGGGATCAGAAGTGCTGGGCTTGCTCAAACTCCCAACTCAAAGTTCACACAAAGCATAAAACAGGGGAAATCTTCAAAGGAGCTGCCAGTGAGCCCGAAAACTGCTGAATTTTGCACAACTCTATGCAAAAAAAAGAGGCTTTTCTACACTCTTGGTACAACCCTGTTTGTGCAGCTGCTCTTTGAGATGTCCATCCAACCTGAATTAAAACTCAGTGCTCCACAAAGAATGATTTTCCCATATTATTTGATCAGGAACAGGCAATTCTGTAGAGCCTTAAATTCATACCAGCACTTGTTATGCACCACCTGAGCCAGGGCTGTATTATGTTTTCTTCATTCAACATTTCTCCCTCTTCAATATATTTTGGAGGATATTAGTTTGGAGAAGTTATATTGACAACTTCAAATAAACTCAAATATATTAATATTAACAAATAAAAGTAGTGCCAGGGCACAGGCATTGGCTACCTGTGCTGCTCTTTATTTGCAGAATTTCTGGTGGTTTTTTGCCTGGTCTAACTCACACTGTCCCAAATTATTCCTGAGCACAGTGATGCTTCTAATGTCACTAATATATGTGTAACTTGAGAACTCATGGAAGCACCAGCCCTTATTACAGCCCAGTCAAGTGCCTTACCTGTGCTATAAATCTAGATTTAGAGAAGTCCAGCCTTGTCAGAGCTGGATCATAAACCTCATGGGCTAAGTGTTGGGACAGCTTAGATTTCTAAGCATTACATAAGTGTTCTAGAAGAGGTGATACATTTTAGGGCTGCACAAGCTGTCCTTCAGCTCTTCTGTGAGTTGAAAGGATTGGAAGAGACCTTAAAGATCGTTTAGTTCCAACCCCCTGCCATGGACAGGGACATCTTCCACTAGACTGGGTTGCTCAGAGATCCATTCAGCCTGGCCTTGAACACCTAGAACAAAATTAATCCTGTGGGTTGTATCTGCTCTGAAAACTACCACTTGAGTTATCCCATACCCAGTTTTGGACAGAATAAGGATTAAGCCATAGGGCAAACAAAATACCAGAAAAATCCATTTCCATTACTAAGTGCTGAGACTTTTTGTCCAGATACATAAGCATCTCATTGTTGTTCTCTAAAGGCTGATCAAAGGCATTTATGAGTTTGCTACAGATGATGGCAAAGTCAACATATCATTATTAGAAAATAATTCCAAATTTTCTATAGCTTTAATGAGAGTTACCTATTTTTCTCACCCTTTGCTTCCAAAGTGGAGTGAGCAACAGGAAAGGGAGAGTAAGAGAGCAAGAGTGAGAGCAAAAGAAAGAGAAGGAAAAATGAAAGAGAAAAAAGAAAATATTTATATAAAACTTAGTTTCTTTTAAAATGTCTTCTATTACTTATAATTCAGAGATCTTCTCCCCAAAACCCCACAGAATCATGTGAGGCTTCTGTGTACATGTGCATGCATCTGTATATGGAAGAGGGAAAAGCTGGGGGTTTAATTTCTCCTGAGATTTAAACCAGTTTCAAATCTTACTGTTGTCACTAAAGCTGAGGTTTCATCTCTAATTTTTTTTTTCAGATCAGAAAGGTTATAAAAATCTCTCTTTAGCATTCATTGGGTTTGGATTCAGATCTGGTAGAAGAACCTCGTTTCATGCTCAGTCAAACTGAGAGGCAGCTCTCAGTTATTCAAGGTGATAGGAGGAAAAAAGGTGTCTGGAATATTTAGAGAAAGAAAAAAAGATGGGTGCAACAAAACACAAATAAAGCTTTGAGAATAATTCACTCTAGAAAAGCCTGTAAATGATGAACCTGGACAATTATGACCTACAGCAGGGGAAGACAGGACTACCTGGAAACACAAGAGCTCTGAGACACACACTCTGTACCATACTGGTAGCTGTGATTGGAGATGGTGAAGCCTTGGATAACCTCCAACACCACAGTCCTGCCTCTAACTCAGAGCTGAATAGTGACATTGCAGGCCAAGAGGTTCTTCTGCTGGATTTGGAACCAGCACACTCACCGAGCTCCAACCTTTTCCTGTTTGTGATGTGCAGGTAGATCTGAAGCATGTCAGTATGGGAAATGGTTGAGTTTAACTTCCATATTACTCATCTCTGTAGATTTTTGTACTTTCCAGACATTTAGTGCATCCAGCAGAGATGCTGGATCACAGAGAGCAGAGAACCAGACGAGATGAACCAAAGATTTTCAGGTACATAGATCCCTGTCATGAAGAAGGGAAACCCATGACAACACCCCAAAAGATACATGAAAACTGATCCAATAAACTGTGTGGTTGTGATCCTGGAGCCACAATTGTTTGCAATGATTTACTGCTACTGTGGTTCCTTGTATGTATTTGGCCAAGACCAACCCTTTCTGTCCCTAACAATTCCCTGGCACAAGCCAGCCTGACCTCAGTCAATGTTCTCAGCTGGAAGCTGAGGCCACAACTTTGAGCTAAAAATGCTTGACTGCTGGAAATGTGGCCAGGCTGTGCTGATCACTCATGATAAGAGTGATCATGATCAGTAAGAAGAGCTTGTGTACTCTCCCTTTGCTAATGAAGCTAAAGGTGACTAAAGGCATTCCCCAGTTTCAGTTTCAGAAGCTTAGGATGACTCACCTGATTGGTAAATGTGGAGATCGAGGGTCATTGTAGCTGTAAAAGGACATCCTGTCTCACATTCATCTGCTACTCCCACGGTCCAAGGGCATTTTGCATGTCCTTGCATCACATCTACCAACCTTACAGATAACTCTAAACATCTTGTGGCATCTCTGGCTACATGGATTAACCTTTCCAACCATCCTCCTGAAGCTGTTCCCCTTTACAGAGGGAAGTTTAAGGCTGGACAGAGAATGAAAGCCCTTGAGTATTGTTATATCGCATTGTAGTATTTTAGTTTTCATAGTGTAGTGACTTCTGCATCAAACCAAAGCTGGAGCTCTGCATCTAGGATCCTGCTTTATTCATTTCACACTTAAATCTATTGATAAAATAGCAAACCAGACCTCAATTTGCACATTCTCTCTTCTATTCCACTGTTATATCTGAGATTCATCCAGGAACCTGAAAGTCACACTGACATGTGTCTTCACATCTTTGCCTTCATAGTCTGCCCTTGCATCAGAACAGATTTGAGAGTTTTTTTTTAGTTTTTGGCAGCATTTATTTTAGTTCCCCAAAACCTCATGTAAACTAGAGTTACCAGAAAACCCACCAAAAGTGACCCATGTTCTGTGCTGGAAAGCCAAAAACATAACACAAAAAACTTCGAAAGAGAAGACTTGCTGAGATCATACTGAAAAGATCTGTGTCTGTGTCTTGGTTTGTACACACAGACTCCTTGACCTTGTTAATCATCCTCTTAGCATCACTTTCTTCACTTCTAAAATTGGGTATAGACATTTCTTCTACATCTGCTTTTGGGACACTTGTGTCTATAAGAATCTGGGGTGTTTGGAGATTTCAGGAATCCTACTAATGCCATCCATCATACAGGGAAAAATGAACACCCACCGATTACTGAAGCGGTATTTGATCCTTTAACTTCAAGGTTACATTTCATCAAGATGCAAAAATCACACCCAGATCTTCTATGTTATATATAAAAGATAAAGACAGTAAAACAGCAAAGGGAAAACTACTTTCTTGCAAGTGACATTTCTTTCAGTGAAGAGACCTTATAAAAATAGACAAAAAAAATATAATAAGTTCAGAATACTAAAGTTGGATAATGAAAGCAATCAGCATCCTCCCAGATTATTCTATGTTCTGATTCGTATCCCACTGATGAAATACTCTTTCCATGAAACTGTTTGAGACAGGAGTTTTGTCTCTTAGCTCCTCGCTGAGCCTGGAGCTGTCAGCCTCCTGCCAGAGCCTGGCATCACACTGACGAGGTGACACAGAAAGTGACAGACAAGAAACCAGAGTCACAGACTTCGGGAGCAGAGAGAAAGTAACATCCTTCCTTCTGAAGGGAAGAAGGGAGCACTGAAATGGGTTTTGAAGCTCGATGTGTTTTTTAAATTGTAACAAGGAGCCAAGCCCAAAGCCTTACCTGCCTTTAAAGATGTTCTCACCCCCTTTTATATATTTATATATGATCTCTCTTTTTTATGCTTCTTTGCTTATCAGGAGGTAGAGCAGCTGCTGTCATAATTCCAGTCGTCTCGATTAGCAGCAGCAGCCTTCTGTTTGGAGGCACGGACTGGAAGAAGCCTGGTGCACAGTGAAGTTTGTGGTGAAACACCTCTGGTGCCCTCTAGAGTTCCCAAATTTCAGGAGCTCTCTCAAACAGGCTTTGGATTTAGCTGAGGGAAAACATTGGTGTCCAGTGATGAAGCACTAGGAAACAACAAATTGTTTCTTTCTTTTTTCCCTTTGTTGTTGTTTATTTTTATTTCTTTTCTCTGTCTCTTTATTTATTACAAGTATCAGAGTGCCTTCCTCTGGGATTTTTCCCTCACTCCCTTTCCAAGGGATTCCTTCTTTCATCTTTCCACAGCAAGGTCTCATTCACCTTCTCCTACTGTGCTCATGAACAAAATCCTTTTGGAAAGGTGTGAATTTCTAATATTGCTCATGATTTTTATCAGGAGTTTTATGATACCATTAAAGCCACAATTTATGGAGTCAAGAAAACAGATGCAAATCTGGGTTTTTATCCACTTCATTAACAAATGAACAATTAAGTTCCATAATCATAGAAAAAAAAAATACACTTTCACCAGGATGTCCTTGATTTGTTTTTCAGTCCAACAGTTCATATTTCTTAAAACATTTAAGGCACTCTCACATTTACCAAAATAAGGAATCTTTTGTCTACAGCTCAGAAACACTCCACAATCTTGGATGTTTCAAATATGTCTTGGATGTTTCAGATGTTGTCTACACAGTCCTTCTAGTGTGGAAAATAAGTCCCAAGGTCAAAAATACAGGGAGACAAAATAGAATATTTTGGAAATAGCTCTAGCACTCTCATCTTACTTCCTCTCTTGCTTTTACACATGGTAAAAGGAGGTCCATCTGCTTAGGAGGACGTAGATGTGTTAATACACTTGTTTGGTTATGAACAGAAAAAAAAGATGAGGGCTTACTTTGAAGGCAACTTCTGTATGTGTTATTTGCCACTCTGATCTATAAACTACTTATTCCTGTAATCTATACTGGCCACTTTACTTTGAATATCCGTCTAAGTTAGGCCTAGTGACCTTCTGAAGGAAAGTTATCACAATTTAGTTCTTTGGACAACCTTCACAGGAGAGATCTTTAAATCAGCAGAAGCACCACGAAGTCAATAAACTCACCTCTGTCTTCAAATGTTACTTGTATTAGTGAAGACATACAAATATTTTACCATTTCATTTACGGCCATCAAAAATCTCATCAGACCTTACTATCTGCCATCTGCTGTGAATTGTTGGATTTGGATAATCGCTAAGCATTTTTCACAGTCAGAGTTCTGAGAAAGTCTGACCAATAGGTTCAAGCTTGCTTTGTCTTCATTATCATTGTTTTAAAGCTCTTTCTTATTTTAAATGAGGGTGTAAACATTCAGTGCAGATGGCCCTCACCCCCCCACTGAGAGGGGAATCTGTTTCTTCTGCTGCCCTATCAGAGCTTCACCAGCCTGGGGTGTGGAGGAGTCCTTGAGGTAGTTGCCAAACGAGACTCCAAGCCTTCAGGCACGCTTGGATCTTTTCACTTTTAAGTAAGGCCATCATTAAAACATGAGCAGACATAATTGCATCATAGCACTGGGCAGAATTGCAGGTCTGGATGTCCTTAAGCATCAGGATTCATAATATGTTGGCCTGATACTCATTGCCTTCCTCCTGCAGCTCTCCAGTACCAGACTCAGAAATTTCAGCCTTGCCTTTTAGAACAATAAAGTTGGTTTATAGGAGCTGTAATGGGATGCATTACAAAGCTGAGAATACCCAGAAGACTCCACTATGAAACCGCCATGTTTAATTTTAGACTTATAAATCCAAAAGAAATTATTATAATGAAAGCAACTCCTTTCATAGGTGTGAAACACACCAAAAATGAACCAATTTCAATGTGAGCTCAATTAGCCTGGAAAGTCAGGCAGCTAAATTTGACTTTCAGGAAACACATTTGAATGCTTTGCCATTAATCTTCCGTCTATCATGTCTGATTTAAATGTAAAATCAGATTTTCTCCCCAACTTGAAACTTACTTTCATCAGCAAAGGGAAATTATCCAGCTTTCTTAGATTTTTCAAAGACTTTAACTTGCAGAGAAATAAAGTCCACCAAAATTAGAGCAAGGGGAATTACTGATAGAAATGTAAGATAAAGTAGAAGATAATATCTCTCGGCCTTTTTATGCTCATTACCTAAAGTGAGGCTAATAAAATACACCCTCACAGGAGCTTGGCAAGAAGGGATGGTTAGAAATTTTCTATAGAATGATTTCTCTTAATAAGCATCATGGGTAAATTAATAGGCTCTGCATATCCTCATCTGTGGAGAAACATCAGGAACTGAAAGTAGAGTTGCCATGAGACTCTACAGCATCATTTCACTAAAAAAGAGCTGGCTTTTTAATAAGAAATACAATGTTATGTTGGTAAGAGCTGCCATATATAATGATTACTGGTAATTAAGAGGCTTAACTGTAAAGGAGATAGACCCTTTACACACCCCATTAAATCCTTTTCATATGAGAAGTAGTTTTCAAACCAGAAATTTCAGATTCTGCTCAGGATAAAGGAGCTATATCTTGTTGTTTTTATGTAAGCTGGATGTCTAAGCTTCCCTTATAGTCAGTGAAGATCTAGGGCAAGATACAGCTGAGCCTTTTTAGAAGCTATCAGGTATTCCACTGCTGCCTTAAAAGGGTGTTGTTCTCCTATAAACCCTCTGCATTATTACCTGTTCATCTGACATGGATATCTCTTTACCACAGAGCCCCTCAAATAGCACCCAACTCACATTTTTATTCAGCTTAACAGAGCCCTCAGTGTAGCCAGAAGGACAGTGCAGCTCATCCTAAAGGATACACATCATTTAACGTGTTAAATCATTCCCCAGACTTCTCTGACTGTATTGAATGAAGTCCCACGGCTCAATTCAGTTGCCTAAACAACTTGAGATGCACAAGGGTGACCTGTCCAGTGTCAAAACACCTAAAAGCAGGTGGATTTCAGTCCTATACCCTATCTAACAAACCTGTGCAGATGCTCCAGATGTCATGGGGCATCTCAAATCACTGTAGACTCTTATAGATAAGAAACTTTCTTAAGTCCCCTTTGCTGGTAATGGGAGTTTAGGCACCATTGATGTAAATACCTGCAAGTTGGTACCTACATTTACATACCTTTATATCAGATTTTCTCCCATTCTGGTATTTTCCACAGTCTTGTTCAGCATTTCAGGATATTAAAGATTGTTCTTACCCCTACAGATCATTTCTGAAGCAATCCCTGTAAGTTTTCAAGGTAGTATTCCCACTATACTCTTCAGGGTGTATTGAACTATCAAATGAACACAGTATTATTACTTTTGTTCACAAATTGAAAGACTCCATGATGACAGACCAGGAAGTTTTTTTTTCCATTTAATCCTTTGTTAAATTTACTATTTACTTGACCTTATTGATCTCCACAAATCCCTGAAAGGAGGTTGTAGCCAGGTGGGGGTCAGTCTTTTCTCCCAGAGAACAAGGGATAGGATAAGAGGAAATTACCATCCCTGAAAGTGTTCAAAAATATGTAGATGTGTTGCTGAGGGATGTGGTTTAGTGGTGGCTTGGCAGTTCTGGGTTAATGGTTGATTATCTTGTAGGTCTTTTCCAACCTAAAGGATTCTATGATTATATGATTTGCATCTACTGGAAACAAATTATTTCACGTATTACCTACTTCTAAAATAAGGAAACTAATTTCTTTTGCATGCAAGATTATAAATATTTCTTTATATGTCTCAGTATAGTTAGTTCCCCAAATCAAGACCCAGAAGATCATACAAACAGTGTAAAAATCTTGTAAGCTCCATCACATTTTCATTTCTCTGGACTTAAGACTAGAAAAGATGATAAAATGCAACACAAAATCTTGAAATCAGCTGACTCTTAAAGTGATTTGAAAGCTCTTAAAATACTCATCTATATGTTACTTCTGGTATAGTTTTTACTACTATTAAAAACATCACTTATAATGGTGATGATGATTTTGATTTTTCTGGTGTGCCAGGCATTTCTAAAAAGAAAATTAAATTAAACTGAGGTATATTTACCTCTTTTTGATGCTAAATTACAAAGATCCAGATATTGCTGCAAGTCCAGGCTTTGAGTCCAAACTTCATTTGATAATTATTAATTGATGTCTGCAAAATACTCCTTGTAAATATTTAATTATCATTTTCCTCTCATTAATAACTGGGGATAAGCATAAATTCCTGCTTTGAGAAGTGCCTGGAGACTGATGGGTAAACATTCTAAATGCAAGTTATTTGTTAATAGCCTTTTAGAGACCTTTTATAAAAGACAGTGCCACTCCCAATCTGAAATGGGGAAATATTTCCAAATTGCACTCTCATTTTGGTTAGGATTCATATGTTTTTGGTGTCTTCCCTAAGATACCAACTTTCCTAGCAAACAGGTTTCCCATATCTAACAGACAGAAAGGTCACCCTAGAGTACTTCCAGCATTCTGGCAGTTGTCTATGTCCTGTAAAACCTCATTCCCCTTGGTCCCCACTTTTGCACTTTTTTCTAAATGTGCTGTAAAGACTGAAAATCCAAAGCGCAGAGGAGACAAGTTGTCACTGAAGAGAAATGTTCCTGTTTCAGGCCCATACATGAATTAAATTAAATTAAATCCTGCATTAAATCAGAGTTTGCTGGTGTAGTGCCTGAGACACCCAGAGAGTTTCTGTAGGGAAAGTCATAATTAGCATGGGATGGGAAATAGTTGGTTTTTTTTGTCAGAATCACTGTAATATGGGGTTTTTTTCCCCTCACACAAACCAGTAGAAAGTATTGCTTTCTCAAAACTGTCCACAAACTCAAAAATCAGCTCCTGTTCCTCTTTCTTTCTTTCTTCCCTGAGCAGAATTAGAATAAATGACATGACTTTTAAAAGCTTCAACGGCATTTCAACCTTTGAAATAATTTTACATTTATGTTTCTAAATGAAAGCTAAAAATCTGGAGGATTTGGGCAAAGTTTGTATTTTTTTTTCACTTACCACTTATCAAAATGAGTCATTTTAACAATGGGAATAACGTGGTTGCCCATAGCAAGAAGTGTAATAAAACTGGAGTTTCTGTGGCCCTTACGTGATCATCTTATACTGTACACATAATATTTAGGCAAATGGGATTGAATTCAGTTGCCTAAAAAACAGTCTCTAGTGCAATTTCTGATATCCTGAGGTAGGTGAGACATCCTGCAGGGATGCATCCAGCTCTGGGGTCCCCAGCACAGGAAAGACATCAATCTGTTGGAACAAGTCCAGAGGAGACCACCAAGATGGTTAGAGAGATGGAGCAGCTCTGCTGTGAGGAAAGACTGAGAGAGCTGGGGGTGTTCAGCCTGGAGAAGAGAAGGCTCCAGGGAGACCTTAGAGCCCCTTCCAGTGCTTAAAAGGGGTCCATGAGAGCTGGAGAGGGACTTGGGACAAGATCCTGGAGTGACAGTACATGGGGGAATGGTTTCCACTGCCAAAGGGCAGAGTTAGATGAGATATTGGGAAGAAATTCTTCTTTGTGAGGGTGGTGAGGCCCTGGCACAGGTTTCCCAGAAAAGCTGCAGCTGCCCCATCCCTGGAAGTGTTCAAGGCCAGGTTGGACGGGGCTTGGAGCAACCTGGGATAGTGGAAAGTGTCCCTGCCCATGGCAGGGGTGGAACTGGATGGTCTTTAAGGAACCTTTCAAGCCAAACCATTCAGAAACAGTATCCAAGAGACAGGACATGTGGGAAACTTGAATACTTCTGGATATGCAGGTGGAAGCCAGGCTGAACTCCCAAAACATCTCAAGTCACTGCAGGTACATGTGTGTGCACTGAAATCCTTCTCTAAACTGAGATGAGATTACCCTACAATAGCTCTGCCTGGCAACTGCATTAATACTCCATTTCAGTAACTGTTAAGTGAAGAACGCCAATGAAATTCAGCTACTTTGCAGTGCAGGAACAGCAAAGATAAAAACTCTATTATCTTGAAAAAAACTCCTTATTTCAGTGAAAGGTGCAACAGGGTAAATCTATCCCACTAAATTCAACACTATCAGTAAAGCATTGTTGGAACTGGGTTATTTTTGCTTTTAATTGGATAAGATGGTCCATAAATTCAGCCTGGCTAAACTAGCCCTGTATGAAACATTTTGTGGTCATTGCTTGGGCATTAGCACTGGCCAGAGTCTATTCCCAAGAGGCAGTTCAGATTTCACTCTGTTGGATACTCCAAGAGCTTAACAGCTCAGATATGACCAAACCATGCCAGTTGTGCTGAGGATTGGAGATTGTATCCTTGGCACTGCTGAACTTCCTAGTACAGTTCAGTCGCACCTCTGTGTATGGTCAGGTCGTGTTCAAGAGCTATAGAATCATAAAGGTTGGAAAACATCTCCAGGATCATCAAATCAAGCAAGTTTGATCTAGAAGTGTGAATAAACCAAACAGAACTCCTTTCATTTATGTGAGAAAGGGGTAGCCAGACTTTCTGGGAGTGGAAAATTAGCAATGCTGGAGAGCCAAGGGCACAGATCCTCTCCTGGTTTCTCTGAAGTCAACAACCCAGTGTCAGTCTGCAGCAGCCGAGGGTCTGTCCCACGGTGTTTCAGAACTGAAGCTCCTACCAAAACCCACCTTTGAAGCTGTATGCAGTCTGCTCTTTGTCTCTACTCCTTTCTTTTCTGTTTCTCCCACAGGTAATAAATAGTTTAGGGAGCAAATCTTGAATTTCACTGTAGCAAAATGAGTGTACTGTAAACTCCTCCATGAGCGCATTGATATTTATGTGCGTGTGTGTATTTCTTTTTTTGTTTCCTCTGTCTCCTTCCCATTTGTAGTTTGATCACTCACGGTTTTGGAACTCCTGCAATATGTGCTGCCCTAAGCACTTTCCAAACTGTTCTCAGTGAAATGCTGAACTACTTGGAAAAGCACACATCGCACAAAAACGGAGGAGTGGCGGAATCCGGCCAAGGACACGCCAACTCGGAGAAAGCCCCCCTGCGGAAAACTTCAGAGGCTGCTGTGAAAGAGGGCAAAACAGAAAAGACAGACTAGCTACATCAAACAGAATCTATTTCGAGAGAGTCTTGCTGCTGATATTTTTTTTAAATATATATATCATTGAGGGCAATTTATCTCCAGTGGACCAAATCCCCAAAAAAAAAAGAAAAAAAAAAAAAAAAAAGAAAACAAAGAAAAAAAAAAAAGGGGGGGTGGGAGGGGAAAAGGAAAAAAAAAGGAAAAAATCAAAAAAATGAAAATAAAAACGAGAAAGATTAAAACAGAGAGAAAGAGAGCGTGAGAAAGGAAAGTATTCAACCCTAAGAACAGCAGTGTACAGTAATTGTGTGATGAAATTGTCACTTTTTTAAAGTTTATGTTGCTCTAAACTGCTTTTTTGTGCACGTAGTATTTGATTGTTCTGAATGATACACTAACACTGTTTTTTATAAGCACTTCTGGACTTGGCTGAGGTGGTACATGAAATTTGAAGCACTTTCTCCTCCAGCTGCAGAGTTAGGGTCAGTGCATCGGTGGTGGGACACGCAGTTCCAGCATCCTGACTTTGCTTGCAGGCTGGACAGATTGGAAGAAGGGCTTCCTCTGATCCATCGGAAATGCCTGATCTACTCACCATTGGGAAAACAATATGGAAACCTGGCAAAAAAAAAGGAATTCTTGGGTCATGGGACAAATGAACTGTTCCGTGTTGGGGGCTGCTCACCCCACATGGGAATGTACAACAAAGCTGTGCTGGAATAAGGCCAGAACCTGTTGGGGATCTGTCCTGGCCATTCGAGCAGCAGCTGAGGCATCTCTTGTGAAAAGAGCATGGCAGACTAAAACAAAAACAAACCTTGGTAGTTTTCAGTGAGAGCCCTGATCCCTCTGAGAACTTCACTTCAAATGACAGCACGGGCTTCTGTCCCCTATTTTCTCAGCCCTTGGTCCCACAGCACTATGCCATACCTGGGTCTCCGTTCAACACGATCAGTGCAGGCAATTGGAGTCACCTTTTGTGTTGCCTTGATTTTATGATGCTTTCTTTTCCTCAGCAGCTTGTTTCTGCAGCTTTATTGTCTTTATAAATCCAGCTGAGGTGCAGAGGTCTAACAGAATCCAGTCACTGAAAATGAAATAAAAACAAAATGACAAATAAGACAGATTGGCTTAGTCCACAGCAGCTGAGTGGTAATAACCTTGCTAATGTGCTTTTAAAATATTGCTTTACCACTTACCACCCATCCTCACACAGAAAACATGGGACTCATAGTTTGAGCTCAAGCCTCTTTGAGTCAAGGGACTTTTCCCAGTCACATTCTAACTCCTTCAACAAGACCTTTATTCCATTCCTTTTCTTCTTTCTCTGACACCACATTATTGAGAAAAATAGAAAGGAATGGCATTACAGGGAGAGCCTAATGTTTTCCATCTATACTCTATGTAAGACCAGCTGAACCAGACCTTTTCTTCCAAGGGACAATTCAACTTTTTCTATGGTAGGAAATAATATAGTTGTCCACATGCAAAAGTTTAGAGCCATTTGTGATGTTTTAGGTATGTAAGACAGCCAGAGTTTTGTCAGATATGACACGAAATCTATAGGAGAACTGGACTTTCCTGGAGGAGGAGCTGGAGGATCCCAGAGACAGCACTAAATAACTACAGGTGTCCACTTGGCTTGCATGGTTTAGGACACATAGGAGGGATCATCTGGAAGTGCCTCTCATTCTATACAGATAACAGTTGGAATGTAACAGTGGCATTTTGCATTGTACCTCACTACAAATGGTCTAATCATCCTCCTCTCCCTATGGTCAGTGGAGAGAGAAAGGCACTTAAAATACCCACTTTATCTCACCTCAGGGTGATGAGGAATGCCCTGAAATGGTATACTTTCCTCGAGGAGGTATATATATATAAAGTAAGCCAATACAGCACAAAAGCTCTCATACACATGTCTACATTTTAGCTTTTTAGAAGTACTTAGTATGAGTTACACCTTGGAACATCGGCCTTAGACTAAACCTAAGGACTATGACAAATATCCAAGGGTGTTTACAGCCACGATGTGAGGAGTCCGTCTGAATTAACCAGGTCATCCTCCCCTTCCAAGTATATGGAAGGATATATATATAGTGCTTATGGCACGATGCTCTTCCTCTGGAGGTCAGTAAGGACATTGCCATCACTGTGGGAAAACACCATAGAAAATAAGGAGTCCCTGTTTGCTTACATAAGGAAATCTGGAAAAAAAAAATCCTATGCTTTTGCCCAAATTTGTCCTTGCTCATAGTAGGTAGATAACTTAGATACCTACTCTAGTGCTATCCAGGCACCATCCATGCATTAAAGGTATATCTCCATTAAGGCATATCTCCATTAAAGGTGTATCTCCACGGGACTCCATCTCCTTAAAACACTAAGATCAGATAAGTGCCTCAAAAAACTTAAACTTCAGTGAATGAATTTTTCACTCCAGCACTTCTGGAGAAATGCTAAAATCAGATGAATGATCCTCAGAGATGTCTTCAGCAGAAACATTGTGGTGCTGTCCTAGAACATGAAATACTTGAGTGTGAAAGTAGGTAACCATGATTAAAAGTGAAAAGGAAACTCATTCTGCTTTTTCTATTGCCCAAAAAGATGGATTAAAAAGGGGAAAAAAGTTTGACTGTGTTAAATATGCAGATATGCAGATTTGCCACATGAAAATTTGCTGTAAAACAATTTAATTGTAAACCTCTACTTCTAGATGTGGATAAATTTAAATTAGATTTTGATGGAGGGGAAAACATATAAGAAAAAAATTTTTAAAATGTTTTTCAGTTTTCTCCACCAAGAATATCAACCTTCTGGAGAAGGAGGAAAGACTGGTTGGACAGATTAATCTGTGAAACTGTTGGGGAAAGAAGCATTTTATTACCATCAAATTAAAATGTCTGATATCAGAAATATTATGCATACAGAATTATTTGAAATATTTACCTCTTCAGGATATGGTCCAAAAGTCCCAACAATAATTTATTTCAAGACTTACGTCTTTTGCTGTTACATAATCACTATGAGCCTCTGCTCTGCAGGCAACAAATTATTTTTGACCTGGATTACCCTTTGATCTATTAATATTAATAAATCTGAGCACTCTTCAAGCACCAGAACTTCCACTTTTTTACTTAATGACCCCTATATATTTTTGGTAAGGTTCGATATAAATCTGATTCTACCTGATTGAACTGCTATATATTCTTACCACTAAGAAGCTACCTGTATTTACATCTCAAACTTTCTGGTTTTTCCCATAGCACATTTTAAAAGCAAAATTCTTTTAAAATGTAGCTCCAAGTCTGCTGACATTCACAGGCTCTCTGTTTTTTGTTTTTAATTGCACTCAACAATTTTTTTCTGAGAAAAACTATTATTACTGCCTTTTCTGCTGAACTGTCAGACCAGTTTGGTGTCAAATTGCCTTTAGTCTTTGAAATTGGGACTTTTAGTGTGGTTTTAAGCAATGAGTTCACTGATGTTGCTGTTAAAATCTCAGCCTAGATTCGCATCCAGTTATATTCCCATGTTGTCCACATGCCCAAGTCCCTATGTTATGGTTTTGTTTTTTTTTTTTTTTGTATTATTTTCTTAGTCCTTGTCTCTGTGGAAGTGTTTCCATCTCAAAATACATTCATGAATTAGATTTGCCTGCAGGAAGGGCACGATTTTAAGTTAGTAGGTGCTCACTGGTGGCAAATTCAACTATATTTGTACCTTTTTGACTTGTAAATTATCTGACCCAAAAAAAGGAAAAACAAAATCTTCCTTTAAGAGGTCGTGGAAGTGTTTATTCAATGTCAGAACCACCAAAACACTACAGAAAAGTATCCAAAGTTCTGTGGCCAGGACAACGAGTCATCATGGTTTTTGGGCTCCAAAAATTGATTCATATCCCAAGTTCTGTCTGAGTTGGATCCTGTTGTATTTCAGCCCATTGCTCAGCTCTGTGTAAATTACACCTTTCTCACCACCAATCTCAAGACATTTTAAGTAGGACCCTCAACTTACTCCTTGTCCCAAGCCCTGACACACTGACTCAAAAAGACCACATCCTGATACTTGGATTTATTAGCAAATTAATCATGAAGTAGGCACAGTGATAACCACACACCTATTTTTGTAGAGCAAGGTGTTACTCACACTGAGTACAATCAGTTCATGTCTTGACTAAGCTTAGGAGGTAAGTCTGGCAGAGCAGGAGGAACATTCTCACTCCCAGCCTCTGCCCTAAGATTTGGTTCTCTGTGCACACATTCCTCCTTTAGTATCATTTCATGTCAGATATGTGGAGTAATGGGAGAGTTTTATGAGTTGATGAGAACTGGAACAGAGTTCTTGTGGCCTGTAAAGGGGAGTGAACCACAGAAATGCATTGATGACCCTGCCATCTACAACTGAAGACTGTCAAGAGTTTTGTCCTTCATGCTGCCATCTCTAACCTTAACTCCTTCTGGGTGTCATTCTGTTGCCTTGGAGAACTGGCACAAGGGGTGAATTTGGACCTTTCATTTACTTCTTTTGTAAAGATAAGCTCCAACATTCGTTGGAAAAAGACTTCAGCTCTCCAAATCAACATGGAATCTGCTCTTTTTGAAGCTTCTCTGTAACTTTTCCTAAACCCAGAAAAAAATCTGCTCCAGAGCAGGCACAATGTACAGTCCTTCCAAATCCTGGACCTCTGTAAATATTTCCCCAGCTCATCTCTTCCTTTGAAAGTGACTCAGTGGCACAGGTGCAGCTCACAGTTTTGCAGCCAGGCTCCTGAAGGGCTGGTTATTGTCCCAAGAGCCAACTTCTCTAACTGCTATTTTTTGTTTGTTTGTTTGTTTGTTTCCTAATACCAACAAGCAGTTTTGGTCTTAGTTGTCTTAGGTATCCAAAAAGGCTGCTGGTGAATTCCAAGGTCATTTGACTTTCATTTATCCTTTGGAGAAATAGTTCTGCTGCTTTAATTCTTTATTTTAAGGACAAGAAGAAACAGCATTAATAGAAGACACAAGACTGCAACACAAGGAAGAATCAATAAACATAATTATACAGGAACTGTATTTATAAAAATATCCTTTGCCTCTGCCTTCATTACAAGTTGGACAAGAATTCATATACAGCTGTGTGGGGAATGGGGGAGGAAGATAAAGTCATTTTCCTTTGCCAGGTGAAGGTCATTTGGAGAGGTCGGATCTTTTTTATTGCTATTCTTTACTTTTCTTTATTTTGTACAATTAATTCTGTTCTGTACAGCAGCTGTTGTGATTGTATTTAAATGTGAGTGCACACTTGGTCACCAACAAACAATGTCCTATTTATTGGTTTGGGGTTTTGGTTTGGTTTGTTTTTGTTGGGTTTTTTTTTTTCCTTCCACCTAATTTAATTTATAATTCAGTGGTGAAAACATAATCTTTTATATTTCTATTTCCTATACAAGCTACCTGTTTTACATGAGTCTATGAGGATAATGACCACATTTGATCAAGCATTTCACGGCAATAAAATCTATGTTGATTTAACCCTGATTTGTCTGGTGCTTCAAAATAATTTCTCTAAATAAAGATAATCAACCTAACTGAGAACAAAATCTATTACATTTCAGGACCTAGAACTTCCATCCAACAGGTAAGACATACAAAGAAGAGAAACAACAATAATATTATTCCCATATTACAGCAAAGAAATCAGTTTATTCAGAGATTAAAGTTGGGATTTATCCCACCTAAATGTGGCTGTATTAAATACATATCTCATCTAGAATCTCTTAAAAAGTCTGTGACATCAAATCTGTGTCTCCACATTACCACTATAATTATTTAATTTTCTCCCTGAAAACTTCCAGGAGTTCATTTTCAAGTCCTACTTCAGCCAAGAGTCTTGGCTAATTGCCACTGCTCCCACTTCAGATCTTGACTCCAGTGTTGTGGCAAAAGGTTAGATCCTTCTCAGGCAGAAACAAGAGTCAAGAAAAAAGCCTTTAGGTATAAATAGTACCCTCTTTTAGGTATGACTAAAAGCAACTCCAGCTCAGAGGTTCAGCCAAACTTTCCAAAACAAATGGATCTGAAAAGTTTTAACCAAAAAAAAAAAAAAAAAAAAATTGTAAAAAATATATGTTTCTTAAAAGCAATTTTCTAGACATAGCCAGTTCCAAAACTGTTTGGGACTCTGATGGCAAGCCTTTATTCTGTGTTATTTCAGTGCTTCTTTTAGAATTGACCTTTCTGAGTAATTCTAGACAACAACACACCAGGGGCAAAGCTGCAGTGGCAGAATTTCAGAAGGGTTTCAAGTGCAAAAGGAAATGGTTTGGGAGGAAGTTCCCACATGTTTAAACTTGTTTTATCCAACCCCACTGTCCCATTCCCTAAAAAGAAATGAACTCTCAATAATTAATATCACCCCTCTAATCTTCAGGGAAGTACAATTTCCCAGTGTGACAGTGAATTCCTCTAATCAATTCTGCATGTGCTCTTCTCCAAAGTCAGAAGAAACACAACTGTGATAAATTCCTCAGTATTTTAAATAAAGTCACATGAGAGGCTGCATCTCCTATCTCTCTTCACTTTGGTGTGTAAATTTTCCACTCACTCCATTAAAACAAAAAGGAGACAATTCTGCTGAGACTTGCAGAGGTGCAATGCCAAAATACATGTCAATGTACACAAGTAGCCTCTAATAACCTGTAGACACTGCAACACACAGGAAGATGAAAAGGAGAAGAGTAATAGAAAAAATTAATCTCTATCAGATTTTATATGCAAACTGCATAAAGAGAGCTTGGGAAAATTTATGTTCAAAGTGAGTGACCAGGCAAAAAAAAAAAAAAAAAAAATTCAGTCTAGAGAATACTGAGTGTCCTGAACTCCTGGAATTAGCAGAATTGTTAAAGTTTGTATGGAATAGTGGTAACATTATTCTATGGTTCAACAGCAGAGCTCTCACATATGTTATAAAGGCTGGATACTCATATTTTGTTGGAAAGTACAGTCTAGTTTCTAGGTAGGCACCAAAAGCCTAAACTAACAAAATCTAACCTCTGAACTGCTATTCAGGCTCATCTTCCCATTGAAAGACATGAATAAGAAATTAATGGGAACTTCAAGCCTTAGTGGAAAGGGCACTATGCTCTGGGCAAAGTTTATGTTGTGGGGTTTTTTTTAATGGAAAGATATTTGAATTAGTGATATGTGAATGCACTTCCTGAAGCAACTCAAAATGTCAAGATTTGGAGGATAGCCCTGTCTATCCTGTCTGGCTTCCCACTGATTCTCCAGAAGGATCAAGGTTTTACAGCTTCACTGTATGTGTCAATCCCCTGTGAATATTTTGGATTCTCAAGGAAACCTGAAATTGTACTAAACATCATCTCTCAGTGATAATAAATGCGCATTACAGTCTATACATGCTGTCTACAGGAGTAACATTTTGGTTCAGTGGCCCCCACACAAGAGCTGGGGTTGTTTAGCCAGGAGAAAAGGAGGCTGAGAGGAAATAGCCTCAAGTGGCATCAGTGGAGGTTATACTGGATACTAGGAAATATTTCATCACTTAAAGGGTGGTCAGGCACTGGAACAGATTGCCCAGGTAAGTGGTGGAATGACCATCCTTGGAAATGTTCAAAAACCATGTGGAAATGATCCTTGAGGACACTGTTTAGTGGTGAACGTGATGGTGGCGCTGGGTTGATGGTTGGACTTGATAATCATGAGGGTCTTTTCCAGGCTTAAACTTTCAGTGAATCTGTGATATAAAGTCTTACACACATGTAGTGGCAAGAGGATGAGTCCCATTGCTGTTATCACCTGGAGCTATCTGGTTTTCACATGTGCTTTTTTTTTTTTTAAATTAATGAATGCATTTACCACAAATATTAATGAACCACTCTGGGCCATCATTATGACCAGCTAAATGAAGGTGTTATCAAAGCACTGAGCCTTTGCCAATTAATATGCAGTGTGAAGACAGTAGTAAAACTACACAGAAAATTAGGACTGGTCAGTAGAGAGCATATTAGTGGAACTGGATGCTCTGTGAATAAACTGCTGGAAGACTGCCAAGATATTATCTATTTGTCAAATTGGGAACTGGGAAACAAGTGGGAAAACTTTCCCTTGAAAATTGCCCATGATATGAAAATAACAATGAAAGATGAGCAAAAAACCCTTTATTCACCAAACAAAAATCTTACACAGTGAGCTAGAGAAAGGTGTCTGAGGAAAACAGCTTAAAGAATAACAATTTTGAATCAGGTAGAAAGAGATTATGTTGATGTTTCTCTCCCTTTACTCCTATCAATTAAAACCGAAACTAGAAACACTGTGTGGCAAAACCACTTTGGAAAACTGCATCAGGAGAATGAAATGCTTGTGGGGGCACAAAAAAAAAAATCTTCCCTGACTTAGTAAGGAGTAGACTGTGGCAGTAGAAGCTTCTGTGGACCCAGTCTTATCATTTTGTAGCAAATTAATAGAGAGATAAGACTGGTTTTTTCCTATTTTCATTATTACCACATCTTTAGCTTTTAACTGCCTTAATCTGCCTTTCACTGAGCCCTTAACCAAAACCACAGCTTTGTGCAGGTCTCTAATTTTAAACATAGAAGTCAGGTATGAGTTTAGACCAGTTCATTGGAGCAAATCCATCAACTGGAGAGGAAGCCTAGTTTGACTAAATGCCTAACTTTTCAGCAGAAAGGAATTAAAAAAGCACACTAAAGTGACCTTCAGTTAGAATTAAATGAGAGAAACTTTTAATTGCCATTAGCTCAGCTCAGAACTGAACTGGTGCCGTTGAAGAAAGAGTTGTAGCAATTTTATCTGTAGTCCATCCTGTCCTCTAGTTTTTCAGGTTCAATTAAACCAACAGACTGGAGGGTGTTTTCAGTTGCAGTCAGTTTGCTGGTGGTTCAGCCCCTGCTCCAGATTCTGCACTGTTATTAACCTGCTTAGCTGACTCCAAGTTGTTTTCCTGAGCAAAAAAAGAATCAGATCACCTCAAAAATGGTCACTGCACAGACAAGCAAGAATTCGCATCTGAAGAATATTCCTTGTGGCAACCAACAGGTTCAGAGCAAAACTACACCAGTGGAAAACCAAGCAGTCACAGATGAAGTTCTGAATCATTTGCTTTATTAGTTGATTGGGTTTTTTTTTGGGGGGGGGGGGGGTTTGTTTTGTTTTGGTTTTTTTTTTCATTAGTGCTGCTAAACAGACTGATCTCTGGCCCTTTCATGGCATCTGTACAATTAAACTTCAGCCACAAACCAGACAGGGAATGGTCTCTAGACTGAAAAGGTGTTTATATCAGATAACCAAGGATGTGGTGGGTTCCCTGACATGTGGTGTCAACTGCAAGACAAGTAGCAGGACCAGACGATCTATATGCTCTTTCAGCTATTTCAGTCAGCAAAAACAATACTGGGGGCAGTCAATATATTTCAGTCTTTATTGGTACATATTTCAGCTCTGTGCTTTTTTTTTTTTTTAATCAATTACCTGCCAAAACTTTAGCCAGATTCTATTCATTACTCATTCAATTAAGATGATAGAAAATGCATTTTGACTATCCAATCTCAGCTCCTTTTAGTAGCTTCTGGGTAGCCTTTCTCAAGGAGTCAGTAATCTCAGCTTTCATAAGCAGCTTCTTGCCATTTACCTGCTCCTTTCAAGTAGCTGATTATGTTTCACTACATAAAATGTTCCTATCAGTCACTTCTGACACACAGATCATCTTGAACTTTGTGCAAAGTGCAGTAAAGACAGCCTGCCCTGAGGAAGGTCATTAAAAACATTCCATAAAATATCTGCCCATAATTCAGATCAGACAGATGTGCCACTGCAACTATCACTCAAGATCATATGGTAAGAGCACCAAAGATGAAGCCAAAGCTAGAAGAAATCAATCACTCATTAGCTCTTGGATTAAGCCACACTAATCTTTTTCACTTTATAATGTAAAGATAAGTGTTACAGAATTATGGTCTGGATCTCCTGTAGCTCCTATTTCATACCTGTCAACCCCGTATTTCAGGGAGCCTTGTCAGGATCAGAGGAAACCTCAATGAGATGGACATCCCCAGGCTCCAAGATGTTCATTTGAAAAGCTGCATCGACTGTAGTTGCTGAATGACTCCATTATCAAAGTAAGAATCCCACCCCGTAGACAAAATAAAGAACTGTATTATTCAAGTGATAATGATGCTTGTCAATCAAGATGATCTGTTACATCAAATAAGAGTAATAATAAGTCTATTTATATGCCAAAATGCTAATGATTTCTTCTCATTTTAGTTGTGCTCCAAGAATTCTTGGGATGAGAAACAAAAGTCTGATTCATTGAAGAATATTTAAAGATAATTATATAACGTGTATCTACTATTTAACACAGTTAAAAATGGGCGCTTTTTTTATCTCCTCTAAATGCAAGTTCAAAGGGAACCTCTTAGTTTCTTTCTTTCACTGAGTTACAGAACACTCCAAAACAGTGAAAATTCCTTTAATTTTCCAATATCACACTGCATCCTTGATTTCTGGTACCCAGTTACCTTAAGGTTGTCTTAGTGACCCTATTCAGCCTTTACTTGAGTCTTTAACAAGGTCACCATGGACTTCAATAGGACCAGGATTAATTCCAGACAGCTCTGTTTATTAGCACTATATTCCCCCTTATTGTATAGGACTTCTTCTTGTGTTCCTCACAAATATGAGGTCTGAAGAGCAATACAGCATGGCTTTTGCCCTTCCAAAGAGGTGGTTGCACAAAGAGGTTGTGCAGTAGGAAAGGTCTCTGATATGTGCTATCCCTTCTTCCCCATGTTTGGGAGACTGCTAGTTAATCCAAGCCCAAACTTTTCCAGGAGATGTTCTAGCACTAGAAGAGTATGGGAGATGAGTAGAGATTGAAGAGTATTGCTCAAGCTGTTTACTAGTTTACTATTCTTTCATGATTACCCAATATTCCCATTCTCAAAAATAACACTGACAGCAAAACTGGATTCTCTGTAGCCCCTGAAACCCAAGTGGCTGTTCCCAAACATCTCCTGTCCCACTAAAAACCTGCCCTACAACCCCACTGTATGTCTGGCACACAGCTGAGCAGCATTCACCTGCTTCTAGGAGGAATCCCAGGGTTCACAAGAGTGCATATGTAATTACTGATCTACAAATTTTAGTGTGCATTACCTGTGTATTTTAGAGGTATATGTTATCCATGCAGAGTTTTCACAAGGGTTTTTTACTTTGTATTTCAGTTTCTGCCCTGCAGAGAATCAACTCAAGATAAGGAGTTGTTCTGATTTCATACCCTTTTTGAGGGGACAGTGTGGCACAAGGAGTGGAAATGTTTCAGTCCTTTTCAGGTGATTTCTTTTTCTTACATCTAACACCTGGTGTTTTGTTTTTTTTTTAATGTTCCATCTGAAATCATGGAAAGCCAATGTTTCTGGGTTCATGAGATTTCAAAATGAGAAAAAAAGTTCCTATTTGCTCTGCAATATTTTCATTTGAAAATGTGTTCAGATTTGACTCTGTACATATGAGTACATGGGGAAAGATGTTAACAGCAGGTGTCAGTCCAGTGCAATAATGGTATTAAACTAGACCAGCAGGTTCAGTAACCTCTCACAGCAACTACTACTAATCACTCAGAAGAAGAAAACAAATGCTATGGATACAAACAAAGGAATAACTTCATCTGTGGTTGCTCAGTATTTTACAATATGACAATTTGAGGAGCTTTCAAAGAAATGATCAGATGTCTGGAAAATAAATATTTCCTTTTTTATAACTTGGTGAAGCATTGAAGACAATTTGTTGCTAAATTTTTTAAAATATGAACAGAAAAATCCACATAATTAGATGCTTAACAGTCTGGCATCAGTTCTGTTCCCACTAATGAATTATCTGACTGAGGACTCAATTAATAAAAAAATTAAAGGAGGATAATATAATTAATACTAATCGATATGGGTTTACAGAAAATAAATGCCGCAAATGAAGTTGTTTTTCTTCCTTTTAATGTGATGATAAATTTGATTGAGTTCTAGAGCACATTTAACTCACAACCATAGGGATGTTGACTACAAATATAACAATTAATTAAAATGCTAAATGTATTAAATGGATCTAAAGTTATCTATTTGAACCTGAAATGGATGAAGAAGAGAGAATAATTACTAAACATGTAAATTTCTAATAGATATTCAGGCTTCAGTTCCTGTCTCAACAATAATTTATCTTCTCATCCATGAGAATAAATAACATCTATTGATGAAAACATTTGTAAGTGACTAAAAGATTGCAGGAAAACTGGTTAAGAAGAAAAATGTACCGTGATCTGGGTTGTTCAACAAGCTAGATGTCAGTAAACAAGTTATGAACAGACGAAAAATGGATTTGAATATCTAAGAAGAAAACACATAATTTTCCCTTTGAGATGGTAGAGTCTGATCAGGAAAGCAGCAGCTCTGGAAGGGAATTGTTGGTTTTAGGGGATGATACACCACGTATGAGCTTGAATTTGAGGGCAGAAGGCCAGGAGTGTCTAGTGTCTAAATAAACAAAAGCATTGCATAAGCCCTAAATAAGAACTAAAGGTACTTATTTGTAAAAGTCATGTTGCATTTCTCATGGGTGTGAAGCAATGGAACATGGAATAACATCCTCCTTTTTGCTATATCTCTTTCAAGAAAGCTGGTGGTGAGCTGAATAAAGCCACGTTGCACCACTGATGTCAAGCCAAAGCATTGTCTGAATCTTTACAGAAAATGACCTGGGGTCCTCATGGACACCAAGCTGGGGGTGAGCCAACAACATGTCCTTCCCACAGAGGGGGTAGAATGGTATCCTGGTCTGCACTGGGATTGTTGGAAGCAGGGGAGAGGTGACATTCCCCTCTGATGAGGCCACACCTGGAGTACTCCATCCAGGTCTAGGCTTCTCAGTACAAGAGGGACATGAATAGGATGGAGAGGGTCCAACAGAGGACCACTGAGATGATCAAGATTCTGGAAAATCTCTCATGGGGGAAGGCTGAGAAAGCTGTGACAGTTTAACCTTGAGAAGAGAAGGCACATGGGGGTTTTATCAATGTATATAAATCCCCACAGGAGAACAGAGACAAACTCTTCTCAGTGGTGCCCTGGGACAGGACCAGAGACCATGGGAACCCTCTGAAACACAAGAGGTTCCTCTGCACATCAGGAAACATTTTTTGACTGTGAAGGTGGCCAGGCACTGGCACAGGTTTGCCAGGAAGGTTGTGGAGCTTCCCTCCGTGGAGACATTCAGAAGTCATCTAGTCATGGTCCTGGGCAACCAGCTCTAGGAGGCCCTGCTTGAGAAGGGAGGATGGACCAGATGACCTCCAGAAGTTCCTTCCAACTTCAACCATTCTGTGGTTCTATGAAGTGTAAGGGAATCTACCATATAATTAAAGACAAAACAAGCTTAATTTATTCATCTTAATAAAAAGGTGATTCAGACAACTGAGAAAGGTTATCAGATACACCCAACCAGATTTTACTGGTTTAAGATTCACTCAACAAAACCCATAAGGGAAAACAGATTTGTATCCTTATAAGAGATACTGATTAAGAAAGGAATAATTTGTTAAGTCAGGCAAAGATTTTGTGACCGTGGCCTTAAAAAATAAAACCAAGATAATATTATTAGTGCTTCTACAGGTAGCTTCTACAGTAGCTCATCCAGCAGTTGTTCCAGGTGGATTTTCTGGCCCGTGTTCTGCAGAAGTTAGATAAACCACTGGAGCTTTTGTTTCTGTGACCATCCCCCAGTTCCTGGTCTGTTTTCATGACTTGCACAAAATAGTTTGGCTGCTGTACTTTACACTAATTCCATATTCAGAGGATGCACAAATGGAAACCCCTGGGGAATGAGAGAAGCTGACCAAGCAGCAACACCCTTCATTTGCACAAGAGATCCTGCACAGCATAAGGGATTTTGACACAGTGGGGAACTTTGCTGAATGTTGTCCTTGCTGCTGCAACACTGATCTTTTGTATTTTTGGAATGAGATGGTATTTAAGATCCCTTCCAACCCAAACCATTCTGTGATTCTGTGATTCTCTGACTCTATGAGTCTATGATTCTGTGACCGATGACTAACAAGGAACAAGATAAGTCAAAATGGAGCTTCAGAAACAGTTGTAGACCAAGGTCATACACATGGGAGAAATACAAGCAGGGCTAAGAGGGAACCATTCTCCTGAATTCCAGTCGCCCTCTCCACTACACTGATTAGGGTCCCTTCATTTATATCCCATATGTTTGAAAGGATATTTCTGTTTTATGTTTTCACTGAGGTTTTACAGATTCATCATTAACTTAGAAACAACTCTAGTTGTCAGAGATTATTTTTTTAAAGAAAAGGACTTAAAAACAAGGTTTGTCATTCAGGGAATTCTGAAACTGCTCTTGTGATTCCAGCATGGGAGAAAATCCATTTTAAGGCCCTTGAAAAAAAACAGTGGGCTGAAACTTGTAATTACCCAGTTGAAGAAAAAATTACCATGATGAACTTCAATAACAAAGACCAGTGTTGTCAAAATGGAGCAGTAATTCTATGAGGCATTTTTTAAGGAGCACTGCCATACATATTTAGGAAGTTATTTGGAAAAAAACATAAAAAATCTGATTATCGAAATGCAGTTTCTTGTAAATTTTTGCACTGTAAGTTCTCTTCTCATAGCCAAATCCAATTGTTGAATGTTCATTTCGAAACTAGGGGTGGGAGAAAGGCTAAAATTTGAATTTTCAACTTTCTACTTTTAATACTGGAGAACAAAATGTTTAATTTCAGAGCTGTTAAAAATGATTCATTTACACCTGCTCATTCCTATGCCTTTTAGGCAGGAAACATTGATTTTTATTGTTCTTCTACATTTATAATAATGAAAGCAATGATATACAATTACCTTAGGATTACAACTCTAAATTGCATGTTTATATTAATATTAATATCGTGTTCTATCGCTAGAATGAATATTGCATGGAGAGCAGTGAGGATGCAGTTAGCCTAATTCAAACAACTTTGTATCTAATTTTTTAGACCATATCTGAATTATGTGCCATGACTTAAGTAGCACAGAAGAGCTCATATCCATATTACTAAATTTAAAGGTACTGCAGGGACTCTAAACCAAGGTGGTCATATCCTTCTGATTCCTGGGAATAGTGTCTGGTCTTTGCTGACACCCAAACAGTGCCTGGAAGCTGTCCAAAATTGCTGATATGGCCCCAAACCATGCCAAGATCCTGTGAACTGTGGAAGAACAGGAAAACTGAGGAGCTAGAAATGTTCCTTGTCACTGATTTCTTTATAGGGAAGGGAAGGGAAGGGAAGGGAAGGGAAGGGAAGGGAAGGGAAGGGAAGGGAAGGGAAGGGAAGGGAAGGGAAGGGAAGGGAAGGGAAGGTTTGGGAAGGGAAGGGAAGGGAAGGGAAGGTTTGGGAAGGGAAGGTTTGGGAAGGGAAGGTTTGGGAAGGTTTGGGAAGGTTTGGGAAGGTTTGGGAAGGTTTGGGAAGGGAAGGTTTGGGAAGGTTTGGGAAGGTTTGGGAAGGGAAGGGAAGGGAAGGGAAGGGAAGGGAAGGGAAGGGAAGGGAAGGGAAGGGAAGGGAAGGGAAGGTTTGGGAAGGGAAGGTTTGGGAAGGGAAGGGAAGGTTTGGGAAGGGAAGGTTTGGGAAGGGAAGGTTTGGGAAGGTTTGGGAAGGGAAGGTTTGGGAAGGTTTGGGAAGGTTTGGGAAGGGAAGGGAAGGGAAGGGAAGGGAAGGTTTGGGAAGGGAAGGTTTGGGAAGGTTTGGGAAGGTTTGGGAAGGTTTGGGAAGGTTTGGGAAGGTTTGGGAAGGGAAGGGAAGGGAAGGTTTGGGAAGGTTTGGGAAGGGAAGGGAAGGGAAGGGAAGGGAAGGGAAGGGAAGGGAAGGGAAGGGAAGGGAAGGGAAGGGAAGGGAAGGGAAGGGAAGGGGGAAGGGAAGGGAAGAGGGAAGGGAAGGGAAGAGGGAAGGGAAGGGAAGAGGGAAGGGAAGGGAAGAGGGAAGGGAAGGGAAGAGGGAAGGGAAGGAGGAAGGGGAAGGGAAAAGGGAAAAGGAAGGGGAAAAGGAAGGGGAAAGACCTAAACCCCAACATTACTTGGGCTAAAGTCCCTGAAGGGCACAGTGCAGTATACGAGCAAACTGAACAGAGAATCCAGGGAACGTTGTGACTCCAGATACATTATGAGCAATTTCAGGAGCCTGAAATGTGTTTTCCCCCATAGATGTAGTTTGCTGACTTTGCTGTATCTCCTTTCATGTACCCAGAATGTTTTAACTCCCTAAAGCATTGCCTGCAGTCATATTATCTGAGCACCTACTGCTGGAAAGCAAGTTGAGAGAGTGGAGGAATTAAAGAGAAAGGAAGGGGGGTGGTGATACTGGAGGAAAAAAAATATATTCTCAAAACAGATAATAGTTCAAGTCTTAGTTCTTCTTCTCTCCCCTTAAAACTTATTAACTCTTTCCTGTCATGAAATTTAAATAGATAATTCACTCTACTGAGTATGTCTTAAAATGGAAAGAGTGTATTTCATTATATAAATATAATTTGAATATTGTTTTCTTGTCTAAATCACATGCACACTGTTTTTATCCACATAAATGTAACTGAATTAAGTAAAAGTTATAAAAATGGAATCTCCTAACTTTTTGTCATTTTAAATATTCTAGAAAACTAAGACTTCCCTTTACTGGTTGCAGTTTATTCTTGACTGTGTGTCTCTAAGTACAGGGGAAGAGGGGTTCTTTTGGAATGGGAACAATAAAGAAATAAAAAGTGTATGCTTTATACAGGTGAACAATGTTTCCAGTGTAAGTGTCCATATCCCAGCTGAGGAAACTGAAAGATAACCTTATATGATTACTTTCAAAGTTTTAAGGAAACGAGTTTAGTAAGTCTTCTGTGTGTTTTGTTTGGCTTCTAGGAGGAAGCGGGTTTAGAAAGGATTAATTGACTTTCAAAAGGAGGATGTGGAGAGGAAGGACACGCTACAGCTCTGCCAGCAGCTCCTGGATCTCCCCAGACTCCCCTTTTTGTTAGAAAGGATAAATCATTCCTTGGTAGATCATGCATAAAGTCTGCAATTTAATGCTGTATCACTCAACTCCTTTTTTTAATGTTGGTCATAGAATGCCATGTCAAGGAAAAAAAAAAAAAAAAAACAAAAACAAATAAAAGAGATAGTTTGCAGGCTTTTGCTAAAACTCGGAACTCGGAAACCTGCCTTTACATGAGAGCAGCGAGCAGCAGAGGGCGCTGGGATAAACGGATTTGTTTTAAATTCCAGCCAACAATACGGATTTGCTGAGAGCTGGATACTGAGGGAAATAGATTTTTATTTACAGAGATCCACATTTGGATTCAAACGGCAGAGCAGGATTGAAAGGCCATTTCTGAAACGGGACCTTGACTAAAGACAGGAAACGTTAAAAAAAGAAAAAGAAAAAAACAAAACAAAACAAAACAAAACAAACAACCACAACAAAACCGAAAACACCAAAACAATGATCTTGGAAACAGGACCTGAAATGAGGGCAGTATAACTTGTTCAGTAAAAGCAAATTTATTTTTTTCCAACTTATCACAAAAGTGGCCGTCATATTATTGCAAATCCTCTCCCTCCCAGAGCTATTAACAGTTATCTCATTGGGATGATTGGGATGCTTGACCTAGTCTGTATGCTAACCATCCTACAGTGAGTAATACTGACTGTATTTAACAGTGGGGTATAAAAGATTCATTCTAATTATAAGGTAGAGGTTCAAACACTGAGTGCCCTGTTAATTAAAAATCAGTGTAAGTAAGAACTTGTAACTTCATCCTTATGGGGCAAATGCTCATAACAATGTCATTTCCAGCAGAGGAAATGTTTAAGTGATTGTGAATCCCAGTTATGGATGTGGACCTCTTGGATCAGTCCAGAGGAGGCCATAAAGATGCTCGGAGGGATGTAGACTGCTCTGGGGACAGGCTGACAGAATTGGGGTTGTTCAGCCTACAGAAGAGAAGGTTTCAGGGAGAACCTACAGCCCCTTCTGGTGCCAAAAGGGGATCCAAGATTGCTGGAGAGGGACTTTGGACAAGGGCATGGGACGACAGGAATGGCTTCACACTGCCAGAGGGCAGGGCTAGATGGGATATTAGGGAGAAATTCTCCCCTGTGAGGGTGGTGAGACCCTGGCACAGGTTTCCCAGAGAAACTGTGGCTGCCCCGTCCCTTGAAGTGTTCAAGGCCAGGTTGGACGGGGTTTGGATCATCCTGGGAGAGCAGAGGGTGTCCCTGCCTACGGCAGGGAGGTTGGAACCAGATGGTGTTTAAGCTCCCTTCTAACTGAAACCATTCCATGATATAAGGGGCGGAGGTGCAGCGGATTTCGGGAGCAGCTGCTGCGGGAAGGGAGTCCCCATCAGAGGGCGCCGCTGTCCCGCTCATCGCGCTCCGGCGCTCTCGTATCCCGCGGGGCCATCGCCCGCATCGCCGGAGCTGGAACGGTGCAGGGGGCTGGGGGGGCTTCCTCTGGCATGGGCAGGGCCAGATGTAATGGTATCCTTTTTTTTAAAAAAAAAAAAAAACAAACAAAAAAAGTATAAAATATTCCTTTGCCATGGCAGCTGCCAGGCTGAGGCTGCAGTGCCACTGCCCAGCTCACCGTTAAAAAAAAAAAAAAAACCGGGTTTTCCTTGGAAGAGATTGGAAAAACACCCTCCAAACTGCCGTAAAACTGCTGGTTTTCACCTTTTATTTTGGTAGTTTTGAAAGTATAGGTTATAATGGTCAGCCCTGAATACATGTGTCGCCTCTTGGACTCAGGGTTTGTTGCACATTTGAGATATAAACCGGTGCAAGTGTCGCTGTTTGGAATTGCTGAATTAGACTTAAGGCAGCTGCGGGTGTGGGGGTTGCAAAACAAGCGCAAAAAAATTGCGAAGAACCTTTGTTCAGTTTGATTTTCTAAATGATCGCTTGCCCGTTTGTCGTGTTTTGCAAATGCAAGAGAAATGTAATAATAGTGGGGTTTGAAAGTCAGAATTTACTGTCTGTACCAATCTGTTTGCAAAGAGCCAGTGGACGTCAAGTCTATTTTAGCTTCCTTCTTTTTTTTCCACTCCTCTCCCCTCCCCCAGCACTTGGAGCATATTTAATTCAGGGTGCCTCGAAATTGAAAAGCATTAGCCGTCACGAAGAACATTCACTCTGCCCTGTGCCAGCCTTCATGACTCAAAGACTTTAACAAAAGTGATGGCAAACTGTCCCTTTATGAGTTTGGCATTTTTCTAAGAGGGTCATTCAGATCTATAGGTGGATAAGAGTGCCTGCCTGGGTATCTCCGCACATACACATGCAAAACAGCACACATCCTTTCTCCTTTTTCAGCATTTTTTTACTCTGTTACTTCAGTTCAACCCACTCAAAGATGTGCTCTTTTTCTCCTCCTCCTCCTCAGTGCAGCGCTGGCTGTGCTAAGAAAAACCTCGTATCTGCCTAAACAACTTCCAGCAAGACCGTTGTCCAGCTCCTGCTGTAATATCTGGCTGTTTTTTGCCTCTTGCCCTTTGTGGGTCGAGGTTTTAGAAGAAGATGTACACTGTGAAATGGGGAGGGGTGGCGGGGTGGTGCAGAGGCTGAGGGGAAAAGGGATGAATTTATACTTTCTGCCTTAATTTGAGGCCAAAGCGAAGAGAAAAAGCAAAGCCCACCCTTCCCACCAGCCAACCACGCACCAGCAAATGTGTCTCCTGATAAAGTTCTCTTCGTTTCCGAGATTATATATATATATAAAAGCGTCTTTACCTGTAGGACCTTTGAAAGTACAAAGGACACTGTGCACTTTCCCATAGGATCCCATGCAGAATAACAAAGATTTGTAGGAACCTGATAGGCAGAGCTTGAAATTTCCAGAGACAGGACCTTGAATTTAGAAACACCTTCTTTCTCTCTATCTCTCTGCCTCTGTGTCTCTTTTCTCCACCTTTTTTTTCTTTTCCCTCCTAGTGCACCAGCCCACTGTAAATCTCGATTGTTTCTATTCAAAGGCAGAGATGGGCTCTGCTGCCTGTGCCGGCTCTTTGCCGTTCAACGTGTTAAAAAAAAATCGGACAATGCGAATGAAGGTTCGCCCGGGGAAAAAAAAAAAAAAAAAAAAAAAAAAAAAAAAGGTTTAAACTGGTCCAACTCCTCCTCTCCCCTTCCAAACCGAGGGGTACCCGGGAAATGCACAAATCCAACTCTGGTTTTAATTGTTTTCTGAAAGTAGTAATCGCTACTAAAATATGTGCAGAGAAGGGTTTACTAAACTCCTTTCCTCCCCCTTCCCCCCCTCCCCATAAAAAGTATCTCTGAGTTATAAAATATACAGTCCAAGCCTGAAGTCTAAGTCTTTCCAGTGGAAAACATTGATCTAAATTTACTCCTTTTAGATTTGCTTGAATGTGCTTTGATGAGACGCTGTTTTGGTGTTTAACTGCATATGAGAAGATAATTTCTGGACATGTAAATAAAAGCATATTGCATGGGGGGCGAAGCATAATATCTCGTTGCAAATGATGAATCGCTTAGTGCAGAGGCAAATTATTCTTTATTTTATTATAGGGAGGATCGAAAATATATTAATTTAATTCCTCCATTCTATCTATCTATCTATCTATCTATCTATCTATCTATCTATCTATCCATCCATCTACTAAAATAGCGCATATATGCACTACATAATACATATATTTAATCCCTCTATATCAGCATATATATGTGTAAATGTATAACTAGATACACAAATATGCATTTAAGCACACTCCTATATAAACTGACTAGGTTTGTGTGTATATATGCACATATAACGTGTAGCATCCATGTGCCTGCCTGCGTGTGCAAAAAATATCTATAATTTACATCTCCAAATGTGGCAATTAGTAGGTCTATAGGTGGGAAAAGTTGTCCGTTCAGAGATCTATGTGTGCATATGTGCATATATGTGCAGTCTGTGTATGTACAACTGTGTATATATATATATTTTATATGCTGCATATAAGTCTCTATATGTGTATATGTCTATATCTAGTCACATATATGTCTGTACCTATATGTAACTGTGTAACAGATAATGTTTTTTACTATCCCATTGAGGTAGGCTTGTGCAGCCTATTGTTTCAGACAACAGATATAAGTTGCGATGGAAGAGGAACGTCGGATTTGGTGTCTGTCCCCCATTTCCAATTATAGATGGATCATTACAGACAGAGAAGTACTGAGAATCCAGACATCTGCTCTTCACATGAATGCACTCACCTCCTAGAGAACAGCCTGCCATCATGCTCTGGAAACTGGTTGAAAATGTCAAGTATGAAGATATCTATGAGGTGAGTATATAATATGCATATGAGTAAGAGAGTATATGTATATTTAAATATACATCTAGTATATAGATACAGGCATGACTTTATAATACATATATACCTATATATACATCTAGGCAGAAATAGAGACATACACCAACACACACAAGTATAGAGACGGGAAACTAAGAGTAAATGCTTAAATGCTTATTTATTTGCATATTTGTATTCAGCATGCCAAGTCTTAAACTTTTTTTTTTTTTTTTTTTTTTTCATGGAAAAGCTGTTTGATGCGATTTAAAACATCAAAGAAATGATCTGGGGATTGGAATGAGGCAACTTAAAGGCAAGAGTTTGATTGTTTAGACCTCTAATTAGATATAATTCGATTAAATATGGACAAATGTCGAGGGGGAGAAAAAAAAGAAAATAGAAGAAAAACACAATCTGGTATTCAGGGACCGGATGCATTTCGTTTTTTCTTTTTTTTTTTTTTTTTTTTTTTATTTTGCAATTCCAAACTAAGCTCAACCTGAATGTGGATTTTTTTTTCCTCTTTTCTTGTTTTCACAATCGGATACGTTTTTTACGACTTTTTGTGCCTCTATAGCAATAGATAAGATGTGCATGTATACATATACTCACATTAATTAAGCGGCACACACATTCTCGCACGAATGTGAGCACACGCACCCGAACCGAAGGCAGCTCCGCACAGTCCGCGGGCACGAAAAGTTGTGAGCTTTATCCAGACCTCATTTTCGAGGTCAAAAAGCAAACCAAGGGTGGTGGGGAGGGAAAAATATCACAACTCAAACACCGCGAAACCTTTCCTAATTTTGCACGGTTTCCTGAGCCGGATCTTTCCCAAACGGGTTGCGGGAGTGTATTTCTTGTAAGTCAAACCAGCGTGCGGGATTTGCTCAGAAACGGGGGGGGGGTGGGGGGGGGGTTAATATGTGTATGTAAGTGAGGAATGGTTCTACACAAAATCATTTTTTTTCCATTATTTTTATTTTTTAATTGAGGGGAAGGCATTGGCTCAGCGATCTCGGGGTGGGGGTTGATTTTCAGAAGGGCGCAATTCGCCAGCTCCGGAGCGGGAGCTGCTCCGTGGGGAGGCGGCCGGGAAGGGACCGGGGACAGGGCAGGGACCGGGAACCGGGGACCGGACAGGGGCCTGAGAGGGACTGTGCACTGAGGAGAGACCAGAAGTCGAGCAGGGACCCGGCAGGGACGGGGCAGGGACTGGGCAGAGACTGGGCAGGAACTGAGAAGGGGCTGGGGATCGAGCAGGGACCGGGGACAGAGCTGGGACCGGGGACCAAATAGAGGCCAGGGAGGGCTGGGCACTGAGCAGGGACCAGAGAGTGCGCAGGGGCTGGGCAGGAACCGGGCACAGGGCTGGGCAGGGGCTGGGGATCGAGCAGGGACCCGGGATCGGGCAGTGACTGGGGTTGTGCAGGGACTGGGTACCGAGCAGAGATAGGGCACTGAGCGCGGGGCTGGTACTGGGCAGGGGCTGGGCAGGGACCAGGCAGGAGCCGGGGACCGGCCAGGGGATGGCCAGGGGCCGGGCAGGGCTCAGGGTACCGGGCAGCGGCCGCAGCCCCTCCAGGGAAGCGCCGTCGGGGCCGCCCCGTCCCCTCATCCCTCCCCTCCGGCACTTACAGAGGGGAAACTCCCGGGAAAAGCAGAGAAAGAGACCGAGGGGAAGGTACAGCTGCGGCTGTTCCCGGCCAGAGGAAGGACGGGATGGAAGGAAGCGGGGAGAGGATCCGGCGGCCGCACGGGAGAAATGTCTCCATTCCCAAAAGCTGCCGTCAGGATAATTATCCTTGGCGAAACCCGGCATTTGCAGAACGAGCGCAGAGCGAGCACACGTGTGTGTGTGTGTGTGTGTGTGTGTGAGAGAGAGAGAGAGTGTCGGTCCCCGTGTGTGTGTCCCCGTGTGTCCCCAGCCTGCGGAGCCCTCGCTGCTTTTCCCTCCCCATCCCCAGGCACAGCCCGGCCATTGTCTCTGCCCGCAGCAGCAGGCGACAAAACATCTCCCCTCCCCGGCTGCCGAGGTCGGGGATGAGGGATTTTATTCCACCCTCCTTTTCAGAGAGATTTTTAAGGAGCTATGAACTGACGGACACTCGTGCTTGTAGGTTGCCGTGGGAGAGAAGCGGAGTTGGGGGAGCGGTTAGAGGGGATTTGGCTGCGGGCTGGGTATTCCAGAACTTGGGGGTGCGCTCCGAGGCATCTTGAAACGTGCAGCATTAAGGAGAAAAAAAAGAAATTGTTGTCGATTTTTTTTTTTTTAAGCCCTGAAACTCTCTAGATTTATCTTAAAGAAATATCTCCCTCTCTTCTCTCCGATTTAAAATTAACAACACGATGGTAGAGGCGTCTCAGCCACTTAAAATGAATCTGTTCTTAAAACAAAAGTGTGTGTGTGCGTGTGCGTGCGGAGGGGGGGGCTGCTCTGGGAAGTGTGAGTCTATTTAGGAAGGAACGTAAGTTGAACTTTAACAGAAATGGCAGACAGTCCAGTTGAACGGGTTCCTGCAACATCAAAAAGGTTTTATATCGCCCCTGGCTTTGCCTCAAAACTATAAATTTACTATCTTTAAATTCACTCCATACATTCGCATTTGGGTGCAAATAGGGAGATCTATGTACATATATATTCTTTTTTTTCATATCGGGCTGTAGAATAGGATTCGGGAAAAAAAAAAAAAAAAAAAAAAAAGAGCCAAACAAAGTAGATTCAAGTATTTATTTTCCTATTGCAAATAAATACGATCTGTAACACGCACCAGAAGGGTTTAATCTTCGCTGTAAATAGGCATATATTACAGTGAGTGCACAGATCTTCTTCTATTTCTTTAAAAATAACAACAACAAAAAAAAGGATTAGAAAAGCCTTTTTTTCTTCATTATTTGTTAAAAAAAAACCCAACAACAAACTAAAAGAACAAAAGCACCAAAGGCAATCAATTCCTCGTATTAAGAATGTATAATTAAATATATATTTAAAGGAAAAAAAAGGAAATATGCTTTTCTTCTTCTCCTTCGCCTCTAGCATTGCTTCATCTCACTTCCTTGCTCCAGCTCAGCAGTGTCTACTTTCCGCATCTTCCTCCGCTCGAGTTAATTGAAGTTCTGCCTCTTCCTTGCTAAACTTTTTCCCCCCTCTCCCTCTCCCCAAACTCTGCCTCTGCCAGCCCCCCTCGTCTGATTACATCTAGTAATTCTCCACTGAATGAACGTCATTTACAATAGTAGGGGAGCTCTCGAGCTGGCTGCCAGCTTCACGCTCCATTTGGTCCTGCATTCTCCCTTTAAAGTAGTCGTGTAATATTAATAGTCATGAATATCAATTATTATGAGGCGGTGTAGAGAAGGAAAGGGAGGAAGGGGTAGCGGAGCAGTCTGAGCCTAGCCCTGGGTTGAAGAGGATTGTATTTGGGAGCTCAAAGGCAAAAAAAAAAAAAAAAAAAAAAAAAAAGGAAAAAAAAAACCAACAAAAAAGGAGGGAAAAAAAAACGAGAGGGAGGGGTAAATCATATATGTAGATAGAGGTTTCCAGGCTCGGTTTTGGGGGCACTGGTCTTTTTCTTTTTTTTTTTTTTTTTCTTTTTTTTTTTTTTTTACCTCCTTTTTTTTTTTTTTTTTTGATGGATAGACTTCGAAATATCTCAAGCTGTTCTCCTGTGTCCAACACGTCCCTGTGCAGATCTCCTTGATATTTTTCCCTCCAGTTATTAGTATTATCACCATTATTTTATTTTTAGCTATTACAAGACTTTTTTTATTTCCAGATGTTAGTCCACACCTATTCCGCCATGGTGAGTTTGGATCCATGTTGTACTAGAATTGCATGTTCTCTCTCTCTCTCTCGATCTGTTGTCTCTCTCTCTCCCTCTCTCTCTCTTTTTAAACGCCTTTGGCTTGGTAATTTAGCACAATAATTGGAGGAGGCTTGCAGCTGCTTCTCCCTTTTTGCATTGTGTGTTCCCGATTTGAGCGAGGGGAGTCTGGGGGGGAGCAGGGGGAAAAAGAACTTTTTTCCTTTTTTTTTTTTTTTTTTTTTTTTTTTTTTTTTTTACCATGTGTGCCATTGCTTGTGGGGGTTTGAGCTACACTTTGTGGAATAGATATTTTTGTTGTTTACTTTAGCCATCCCAGCTTCAGTGCAAGGGAGTTGGACAAAACTCCTCTCCCACCTTTTCTCTGAAGCCTCTACACTCTGCCCCCCCACCCCCACCCCCTGTCCCCCCACACACCCCAAAGACTTTTCATTACAATTAGCCCCCACCCCATACTCCGGAATACAATATTGGAAAAGGAAACAAAAGACACTGGAAGTTGCTGCAGAAATCATAGCGACTGGATTTGTTCAATATCGATGTTTCATTTTTATTTTGTTTGATTTTTTTAAAATTTATTTAAGCAAAGATCCCGCGTGGTTTTTATTTTGGGTTTCTTTTTTTTTTTTTTTTTCCCTAAAGTCCTTGTTTTGCACAACTTCTCTTCTCGGAGTCCTCTGAGAAGTGCAACTTTCTTTTTGGGCTTTTCCACTGAAAATGTGTTGGTGATTTTGAGTTACAGGACTTCAGCAGTGGGAATAAACAAGCGTTTGGAAACTTCAGGCAGGAGAAGGGGTGGATTGTTTGGATGGATGGGTGGTGTGGGGCTCTTGACTTTTTTTTTTTTTTAATTTTATTTTTTTTACCTTTTTTTTTTTTTATCTGGGGGGCTGTGAGGGGAGAATTATATTACTGGACTGCAATTGCAGATCATATATGCATATGGAGCACAAGTCCTACAGTTTTAATTATGACATTTAGCAATTCTCCCTCACACCCCCCGCCCCCTTCCCCCTTCTTGATGGTGGGAATAGACACAATGTGGGTACGAAACACTGTAACATTTCTAATCCGTGGCGGGGGAAGGGGGCTCAACTGAATCCCAGTTTCCAACTGTTTACGGTTTTATTTTATTTTATTTTGGGGTGGTTTGCGCTCTTTTTACTTTTTTTTTTTTTTTTTTAAAGGTCTTCTTTTTTTGTTGTTGTTTTTATGTCATTCCGCTTGTAGGACCGGCATGATGGAGTGCCCAGCCACAGTTCCAGGCTGTCCCAGCTGGGATCCGTCTCGCAGGGACCCTACTCCAGCGCTCCTCCGCTCTCTCACACCCCATCCTCGGATTTCCAGCCGCCTTATTTCCCACCCCCCTACCAGCCTCTTCCTTACCACCAAAGCCAGGACCCTTACTCCCATGTCAATGACCCCTACTCCCTAAACCCCTTGCATCAGCCCCAGCAGCACCCCTGGGGACAGAGGCAGAGGCAAGAGGTGGGATCAGAAACCGGGTCACTGCTGCCACAGCCTCGGGCCGCCCTGCCCCAGCTCTCGGGACTGGACCCCAGGCGGGACTACCACTCAGTAAGGAGGCCAGATGTCCTCCTGCACTCAGCTCACCATGGCCTTGACTCCGGCATGGGGGACAGCCTTTCTTTGCATGGCATCGGACACCCAGGGATGGAGGAGGTCCAGGTAAGGCACCACGTTCCTTTCTCCTGGGCAATTGCAGCTGGAGCCCCCATGCCTGGGCTGGGAATGATCAGTGAGGGATTTCCAGCGATATTGCTGTGGGTTGCCATTCTTTTTTTTTTTTTTTTTTTCCGTTCTGGGATTATAACTGTGATACTCCCCCTCCCTCTCCCTCTATTTTTCTATATTTTTTTTTATAAGAGAATTTATTTCCTTGCTGTCACGCACAGGCCGTGCTTTATAAACCCTCCCCTACACGGCAAGCCAGGAGAGTGCATTGGGAAGGTGGACATGCTGCTCCAAATATTCCACGTGTTTCAAAAGCTGGCAGAGTTCAAGCCTGGCTTTTCAAATTCCAGTTATTTCCCATGCAATCTCAGCTTCCACCCCCTCCGCCCCCCCAGCCAATTTCCTGCCGTTCAGGGATTTTGATGAAACTGTCGAATTACTACATTTTTCATCCGGGAGGGAGGCAAAATATAAACAAAACCCAAACCAAAAGCAATAACTGGTAATCAGAAACAAGTCCTGTGTCCACCTCCCCACTCCCTCCTTATTTTTTAAGTGTAGTTGGTAGGGTAGCACCGATTTTAAATCGTTTTATTCCCTCTTTTGGGTTACAAAGGAGTTTCGCCGGGCTCAAAGCACAGTATTTCCCAGCTTTCTTCCATCCCACGCGAAACTCATCAACACGTGTTATTTCCTAAAAGCAGAAAGACCCTTAACAGCTTCGGTGCTGGGCTGGTTTGCACCTTGCTGGAGCTGGGCATGAACAGCCCGTGGGGACCCCCGAGCCCGAGGCTGAAGCCTCCAGGGGCCAGGTCCTGCATTAGACTGTACTAATCGGGATTCTGGGGGTTCCCTTCCATTTCTTTTTCCTTTGTGTTTTGTTTTTGTGGGTTTGTTTTTTTTTTTTTTCTTTCAGAATTTCTGTATCTCATGTATATATATATAGAGAGAGAGAGATATAGATGACACATATATTTAGTCTTGGGATAAAGACAAGAAACACTGAATGAAATTCAGTCTTCAAAGATACAGAAGGGGAAAAAGAAAGGAGAAAAGAGGAGCCTGAGAAGAAAACAAAATAGCCATGAAAAAGGATGTGCTGAACATTATAGGAATCAGCGGCAGGGAAGCGGAGGGAATGTATTGCTTTGGTTTGTGGCTTGTTTTAGGGCTTCACGGAAAAATCCCCGAGCTTTGCTGGGTCGAGATGCTTTAGAAACATAAAGGTTTTGCTGTTTGGGTTTGCTCCTGCCTCCGAGCTCAGTGACCGTAGGGTCGCTGGTTCCTGCAGGTTTCCAAGGTGGCTTTGAGACCTGGGGGCGGCCCCTGACCCCCACGGGCGCGATGCGCAAGTCCCGTCTCGCATTCCTGGCTCAGACAAACTGGTCTGCAAGTCAAGGCGAGTTTTACCTCTGTGAATGCAGGAAGGAGATCGCTCTCCTTTCTCTCTGCAGCCGATAGGCGTTAAGTGCTGCTTGTGCTTTGATATTTACACTTTCCCCGAAGAAAAGCCGGTAATTGTTGTGCTTTTGTGAGGGAAAAAAAAAAAAAAAAGAGAGAGAGAGAGAAAAAAGAGAAAAACAGAAAAGAGGAAAGAGGTAAAAGGGAGAGAAGAAAAAGATAAAATGCAGAAAGGGCTAAAGGAGAAAGGAAAAGAAGAAAAGGTAGAGGAAGGAGAGAGGGAAGGGAGGGGAAAAGATAGTGAAAGGAAGAGAGAAAGACATAAAGAAGGAAGAAAAGGAAAGAAATAGCAGAAATAATAGGGGAAAAGAAGCTCAAATGAAGCAGTTCTCCATCCCTTTTCCAATAAAACATCCCTTCTGCGAGCAGGGCACAGTACTGGCGGGAAGTGTCTCCCCCCCTCGATGTCTCCGAGCGCAGCGGTGACGACCCGCGGCCATCCCCGACCTGCTCGCCCGGGCTGGCCGGGCCGGGGAGGGTGGAATGGGATGGGATGGGATGGGATGGGACCGGGATAGGATGGGACAGGCGAGGCTGTGGACCAGCAGAGCAGGGGTCCTTATTTTGGGGTCCTGAGACAGCAGGAAATTAAACAGACCCTTAATTTCTGAAAGTTTGGTCTCAGGTTGGGGGAGGGGGGTGTCCCAGGGAGACACATGAAGGAAGAGGTGTTCAGCTAGAAGTCAACACAGGCAGGAGGGAATGCAGCCCAGAACTCGCTCCTATCGCTCAGCATTTTCTATTCTTGTCCCCCCACTAGTGACAGATGAAGTTGGGCAGTTTTCCATCCTGATATTCAATACGGATTTATTCTAGATTCGGGGAATCCGTTCTAGCTACAGGGATTTTTATGTAGACCACATATACTTATTATCCTCCATCACTAGATAGAATTTCCAGGGAGGGTTTCAAATACTATTTTTTAAATAGTCCAGAAAGTTGAACCGATATCTGGATATACAGCTGGATAAAGATGTTTCTCTTTGCTTTAGCTTATGCATGTCTTATCAAATATGTGCCATGAGGATGGGCTGGGCTGAGGAGGAGACAGAGAAAGAGAGTGCGTGACAGAAAGAAACAGTGGTTATTTTATAAACACTAAATCCAGGCCATGTGTGAGCCATTGTCCAGGGCTAGAATTAAGTGATTGTAACACGATAGCGCTCTGTTATTGTAAACAGGACATATTGTATTGCTATTGCTGCCCCTTTGGAGAGGAATTTTCAATCTGAGATTTACAGCCTTCAGACAGGGAACAGAGAAGCCAAGACCTACTTATTGAAAACAAATTTGCATCATCTAATAGGGACTCGGAAAAAAAATTAAAAATCCACCATTGCAACCCCCCCCCCCCTCCCCACCGGCTGGGCAAAAGTAGGGTTACAGTAGTAAAAGATACAATGAAGGAATTATGAAGGGGGGAAATTCAGACTCTTTGAAGGAAAACAAAGGCTAGATTTTTCAGTTTTCCCTCGGATATCTCCGTAGCTGTTGAATAAAATGATTATAGATAGTATTTAGGAAGCTCCATGCTATCAGATTATTGGAGGAGGGGAGGGAGGGGAATCTTCCCCTCCAGATTTTCCAAGTATATCTGGAAACTCATCACCTTTCCCCTCCCTGCACACACACACCTCTGCTCCTCCTCCTCACTCACACTGCTACTACGTGCCAGCTAGAGACAAGGAAAGTTAAGTTGCACCAAAACACCCAAGTCTCTTATAAAGTAACCCCTGGTATCACTTTTAACTAAAGAAGTCTAGTAATTAAAAGTCTGAGTTGTTTTTCCACGTTTCCGCATGCAGTCCTAATTAAATCTTTACGATCCTCTCTGTGACTATTAACTGCCAGCATGCTGAGCGAATATCCTGTACAAAAACCCAGCAGGAGGGCGTAATTAGATAGAAAATCAGACAGGAGTCTTCTCATTAACTACAACAACTAACCCACGTTGCTGATGGAGCGAGTGGAGTGCACGCTCACGCATAAAGGGTGTGCACAACCATCGACTCCAGAGATAGGGCGAGATAAGGAGGAAAGATGGAAAAAAAAAAAAAAAAAGGGAAGGTGGTGTTTCATGTTTACCTCCAATTTTGTGCCATCGAGGTGCGCCACGCCGCACTCCAGCAGGCTGCAGGATTTGCTCATCATCCCTCGTCGGGAGCTGCTCAGGGAAGGGAGGGAAGACTTTGTAATTTTATTTTGTGCCCTTTAGGTATGTAGGCTATTGATTATGAGAGAGAGACACAGCCATGCCCAAACACATCACATAAGGCAACCCTCTGCGTGTGTGTGCGCGCTCGTTGGAGGGTGTATTCAAGGAAAATGAAAGGAAAGCTCTCGTAGAAAATATTGTTCTGTCACGTTTTTGGGGAGATGTAATTTTCTCCTAAATCATATTCTATCTGGAATGTCTCCGCTGAGCACAGAGAGGGAGATAAGGGCTGGATCCGGATAAGCTCAGCCTCTCGGTGTAGCAAAGATGAAGTTAAAATAATAGCGAAGAAAATCATTGTTTGCTGTGAAGGTGTTTTCCTTATCAAGGAAAAATGTAACAATTCCCCAAACATGCAATAACACTGAAAACCCCAAACCCTAAACAGTAATGAGAAAAATAAAATAATAAAGCCAAGAAACCCACAGGTACCTCCTCTCTCTAGAATTGACCCTAAAACAGAACCTCGCGGGATTCTGCAATAAATTGCTCTTATGACATCTCTTCTGTTTGGGAGATGATTTTACTCTGCCAAAAGCAGATTCAGTGGTAGTTTTGGTTGTTTTGTTTGGTTTGTTTTGGGTTTTTTTTTTAATATATATATCCCACTTTGGTATAGAGAAATGAAACCCAACATTTGCTGTGTCCTCTGTGCCCGTCTTTGTTCTCTTCCCTGTCAAAGAAGTTAATGCCATAATAACAGGTGTGCTCCTCAGCAGGCTGAAAAGAAAGGGGGGGAAAGGGTGAAAACACGGTTTCGAAATCGGGACCATTTTTCCGAGGCGATCAATTTGATGGTTCATACTTTTGATAATGTATATTCCCGCTCCTCCCTCCCCATCCCCACTAATTCAGGACATGGAAGCAACCTCGGGAGCTGTAAATCTCTTTCTGCTCGTCCCCTGAACAATGTGGGCGTTGCACTGCGCTCAGAAAGGCTTAGGCCTTAATTAAAAGTCCATAATGTAAACTATGATATATAAAAAGTAAATGGTCCTTGAATTATTAAGATGTAGCAGGGTTAAACAAACAAACAAACAAAAAAAACCAAAAAAGAGAAAGGAGGAGGGGGAGGAAAGGGGAGGGAGCATTTAAGTTGGCCTTAATCGCGTTCATTTATGTCATGCAATAGATCTTGCAGATGTTGCCAAATTGCCACATTTTCAAAGGCAGAAATATAAAGCTTTATGGAATGCAAAGAAGTCTATGTGATATCTATGTTTTATAAGATAACAAAATCACTATTGCACCCCATATGCTTCATACCTCCTTTTGTTTTATTAGAAGACTATATAATTTGTAAGAATTTCATTTCCTTGTCGATTTGGGGAAATAATAATAACAACTATAATAATAGTAAAAAAAAAAAAAATCCTCCTTCCCTAGTGAATTAATATAAATGGAAATAACAGGAACTCCAGTTTGGAATGACATGATTTATGTATGCGATTCTTTAATATCCAGTCAATTTGAATAGTGATGTTTTTATATCCACAGTCAGTTGAAGATGCCAATAACAGCGGTATGAACTTATTGGACCAGTCTGTCATTAAAAAAGGTATGGATTATTCCAACAAGCTAGACGAACTTTTACTGTGTAGCAATATCTTCATGATATATTTTGACTTTGGGGCAATTAATTTCTCCGGGAAGCAGGAATACATGGCAGCAAGATGGATAGTTGATTGGATCAGCAGATAGAGCGAGGGGATAAGATATGCGAAAAGTTTATATCCCCGCCTCTCCCGTCCTTCAAAGGGTTTAGTGACACAAATGCTCTCTAATGGAGCACCCCATGCTCGAATGCAGTTTCCACGGGCTCTCCTCTCCTCTTTCCCCCCCTCACCTCGAGAGTCCTCGATGGGAACCCCTTGGCTTTTATTGGGGGAAGGTGGTTGATTCCCTCTGGGGCTAAAATGCATTTCACAGGCGAATCAAACGTGGAGAGAAAGAGATGCCCATGGAAAGGCAGCCCCGGCCCCCTTCCCTGCTTCCTCCAAGATTCCTCCCTTCCCCCTTCCTCCAAGATTCCCCCCTTCCCTATGCCCATTTTTTACATCTTTCTACATATGCGCCCATGATTTAGTGTAACTGCAGAATCACCCCATACTGTTAAAGGGAATGTGATATTAACAAATGTTTGCAGTCTCTTGTACAGCTGTAAGCAAAATAATTAACTAATTAAACTAATTAAATGTAATTACAATAACTCATTTTGGGCGTATTGCAGCTGCTTAATTTTTTTACATTTCTCTGACAGTCCCTGGAAGATGCTCGGCGATTAGTGTTGTGTTATGCTGATAGACATTAAACAGATCACACGCTGCAAATGGAGGGAAAGCTATCTTTAATTATCTAAGGAGTTTCTATTTCTAGATTCAATTTTAAGTACCAGAGATGAGGCTTAGAAATGCTGTCCCTTATGCTTACTATCAGCAGCACTTATCTCCAGGACCCTGTTGTTTGTCAAATGCTCACAAATGGTTTAATGGCAATGATCTTGTAGTATGTAAAGCAAAATAACGGGGAGGGTGTTTATTTAAAATGTGTTGAAGGCAGCACGAGGTCCTTCCGTGCATTTATTGTTTTTTTTTGTTGTTGTTTGTTTGGGGTTTTTTTCAATTTAAATCTTCATGTGCTGTCTTTCTTTCACACACATGATCAAGGTCTAGTTATTTGAGGGAGGACAGATGAAAACTTGAAGACCCTTTGGCAGCACCATTTATGACTATTGGTTGAAATGCCGAAGATTGTTTTTTGGGCTTTTTTTGTTTGTTTGTTTGGCTTTGTTTGTTTGTTTGTGGTTGTTGTTTTTTTTTTTTTTTAAACAGCTACTTGCCTTTAAAATTAAAAAAAAAAAAAAAAAAAAAGAGATTTCTTGTTTCTGCTGTTTTGGTTCAGTTTGAATGTTTAGTAGGGTATCTACTCAGGGTCTGTAACCTGATGGTTTCTGATTGTATTTTTAACCTTTTTTTTCCCCTCGCTCTCCTCCCCCTTCCCCACCCCTACTTGACACCTCATACACGATGTTGTCTCTTGTGTGTTTTTGATTAATTGGGGCTTGATTTGTGGTCGAGAGACTCCTTTCTAACGTTGTTCCGCGCTGGTATTTCACAGAATACACAGTCCAAAGTCCAAAATACTTTTTTTTTTTTTTTTTTTTTTTTTTTTTTTTTTTTTTTTTAACACACACGTCTGTGTCTCTCCCTCCTTCAGCTGACAAGGACAGCAGAGACATTCCATGTGTGTGCTGGGTGGTACAGTTAGAGAGGGAGTAGCACTAGAATGTGACTGTCAATAATTATATGCATCAGGTATAGATTTTTATGTGTATTAGGTATATATTTAGGTGCGCTTTTTATGTGTGGGCATTGCAACGGCCCCAGGTCGAGCAGCTGCCGCCTAAAGAGACCCCTTCCCATCTATATGGGATTACATGTGCCTATTTGCAGCCAGGAGAAGAGATGCTCTGAGTTTACACATGATGAGCAGGAGGCATATGCACTTTGGAAATTAAGTTACTAAAAAAGACCCTGAGATGTGTTTGCAACTGTTTAAAAGTCGCTGCAGCAGCGTTTTCTTCCTTAAAAGTAGTGCTGAGCTCTGAGAGACTTTCCAGCATAAAGGAATATTGTATTTTTTAGCACAGCGATTTTCCTGGGTGCGGAGGAAGAGAAATGGGTAATAAATAGCAGGTCACACTTGTGGCAGTCAATATTTAATCAGGACGAGAGAAGGGGCAACACAGAGAGCGCTCAGTATCAATTTTGCTTTGTTCCCTGCAGTGTGTAGCTGTGAGGATGTACTTTGAAGCAAGAATAAGTTATTTAAACTCTGTGAGTCGTTATTGCAGGCAGATGGCACAGATAGATAGAGAGACAGAAAGGTATTGACTGATTTTTGTGCAGTGGAACACTCCCATGATACATATTTGCCAGTCGAGGCTTGGAGGGGGTCTACTTCACCAAATCCTAGTTTAGCGCCTAAAATTTTTTAATTACAAAGCAGTGGGAGAAGTATGATGAAGACTTGGAGTCTCAATTATATCATCCAGGCTGTGTCTGTTTATGGTCTTTCAGGCCTGCAGAGGGAATTATCTATCTATGCAAAAGCTTTGGCAAATTATTAAGGAAATTATATAGGGATTCATACACGGCTATTGATTTATCTCACGTATCGATCCCCCACAATAGATTACACATACCCAGCCTCTTGTTATGTTTGCTATCTGAGCTTACTTGACATTTCTGAAGTAATTTAGTTAAGAGGAAATGAGTTGTTCCCAGTAGAGAGAGCAAACGAGTGAAGTGAAGGTAGCCAGCGTGATAAATGGCTCTTTCATTTGGAGATCTCCAGAGCTCGTTTAAGGCTAATTTTCTGTATTAGCCCCCTTTGAGCTATTAATGCAATAGGCAGGGACCGTGGCCCCTCGTCTCTTAGCTGCCCCATTAGAGTGAGCATTAAGCTACCAAGCCTGAACTCCACCGTGGTGGTGGTAGTGGTGGTGGCGGGGAAATAATGAAAGGTGCTTTTTAAACTCCCCTAATCTAAACTGGCAGAGGGTGGTTAATACGATTTGAAGGGGGCTGGTCAATGAACAATCAATAAACTAATAATGAGAAGGATGCGGTACATTAACAGCCTAAAAATGCAACGAGACATTAAAAAATCATCGTTAACTCCTAGTTCCATTAAGATTTGGGTGGTGGAAGTGGGAGGGAGGGAGCCAGATAAATCATCAAGATGATAATAACAATAATAATCACCAGGAGCATTAATATCAGTTATAACTAAGCTTTCAGAGCTTACCAGCTGCACTTTTAGAGGCCTTTCCCTCGATTTCTGATGAAATGAAGGGAAAGTTTTCCATGTGTCAGGGACAAAAGATAGAGTTCCCTTGTCAGCTGCTCATCTGAAATCTGCTTGGCACCGTCTGTGGTGAAAGAAGTTGTCCTCTTGCAAAATCTTGTGTGGCCCGAGTCCCGAGTTAATTTTTTGTGACTCTGGGGCACAGTCAGAGTCTTAAAATTAATCTGATGTATTTATTTACTTTCAGCTCTTTCTAACGATCGTCTGCACGCTCACACCTGATTTTGCATGAAAGGCCATTTTAACTCGAACACCTTAATTCGTGGTCTCCTTGCAAACACACTCTATTGTTCCTACTATTTTGAGGAAACCTATGAAAGAAGGTGTCTCAACCTTTTGCTTTTAACTCTTAATAACACAACATTACTTTCCTCCTCACCTCTTGAAGTTTCGGATAAATGATTAACTGAAAACCGCTCTGGCCTCAGTTTTTCAGGTGATAGATCTGGGAATCGGAGATGGTGCTTTGCTGCCACTCAGTTTCGTGCTCATTCCTGGATTACCCACTGAACCTTAGGATCCCCTTTAATTGAATGCAAAACAATTTCGAGGGAATACAGTTCACTTTGAAAATCAGTCCCGGCTTGCAGAGGAAAGAGACTGCGGTTGGAGGAGAGGGGCAGGAGGAGAGGAGGAGACAAGGGCGACAGGAGGAAATGGGAGATGAACACACACTTTCCGTATTTGTTCATTAAAATTAAAATAAGATCCGGGTCTTTTAGATCCAGCGTGTAAGACGCTGCTCCGGACTTTTTAGGCTTGGCCACTGAGTCAGATCAAATCACCAGTTACAGCAAAGTCCTGTTGTTATACTGGACAAAGACCTTTCTCACTCACTTCAGGCCCAGTAGGCAGATAAAAAAAGTTGAAAGCAATTTGGCAGTTGACTAGTAATTAATTTTTCGGTGATGTTTGTTAGTAAGAAATATAAAAAACATTTCCTCTGATTGATTGATTGGTTGACTATAAGATTATTAACCGGGGTTATTGCAATAATATGAATAGTTTAAACCCCTATTATTCGGCTATTTTCAAGACATAAATCTATTATTTCTTTATATTTAGTGTCCATAAAATGGCTTTTATTTCCATTTCCTCTCGTGCGTTCACATTTGTGCGCATTTTCACATGTTTTTGGTAAACAACCCAGCAGAGAACCACCACTACAAAAAAAAAAAAAAAAAAAAAAAAAAAAAAAAAAAAAAGGGAAAAAAAGGAAAAAAAAAAAGAACTCTAAGACTTAATGTATGCACAGAAAATTGTAAACATGTAAAGAACTGAAAGCTTCACGCTGAGTTTCGCCATGCTCCATTTCCCCACCATTTCCTGCTGTCGTTTTAAAGCGATCTCACTCATCTAGAGATCCCGTTTGCAGGAACAGTATGCTTATAATTACTAACAAATCAAGCGGCTACTGTTGCTCTCCCGGTTTATTGATAAGCTGAAGAGAAATGGAAGGGGGAGAAATGACAAAGAGGCTGGAAGGAACCACAGGAGGAGAAAGGGGGGGGGGGGGGGAAAAGAGAGAGGAAAAAAAGAAGGAGGGAGGAAAGAGAGAAAAAGGGATGGGAAAGGAGAAAGGAGAGGAGAAAAGAGAGACAAAGGAGGTAAATTAAGAAATATAAAGGAAGGTAGAAGTCAGGGATTATAAAAGGGGGAATTATGTGAGTGCTCACATACGCACAGCAAATAGAGTTTGGCAGTGAAAGAAAATCGAACAGTTTCTGCTGGGGATAACAAGGACTAAATGGGATGAAGTGAAAGCAGGAGTGGTGGGGACGCTGCGTGGATATGTGTGTGTTATTCTGTTTTATTCCAGCAGTTGTGGCAATCCCCAGCCAACTGGGAAAGTTGACATCGGCTAAAAATATACCCTGCGTTAGGGTTTATTTACATCCACGCAGGGATTTGACACATGCAGCCTCACACGCGGATCTCTTCACCCACAAAACCTCCACGTTCCATTATCTCTGCTGCTGTCTGAGCTATATCTGAAAAGCTCTAGCCATGATAAACATATAGATATGATATAGATAGAGATAATTCATTCCATGGCAAACACTTTTTTGAGGCAGCATTAGGTAATTTACAGAAGATATAGAGCCTAGATAGAATACATCTCTCTGAAGCTATGAAATCGCAATAGATATGCTTACACCGCCTGGTAAGCCTCGGAATTGGGTTCAGAGTTATCAGGCTCCAGCTGGTGGGTATGTTCCTGCGGTCCTTCTCAGGGAAACAGTGGTAGGAAGAAAAGCTGAGAAGCTCCCAGCATAGCAGGGAAGGGAGCCAGCCTGCTTCCCAAAAGCAATTTGCAAGGGAAAAAAAAATAGCGAGCACGTGAAAATCCATATTTCAAAGGTTAACTAATGTAATGAGTGCTCCGAAAGGCCAAAGCGAGTGGACTGAGGTGCATTTAAGCATTGCACGGGTCTTTCTCTCTTTAGTGAGTTTGGACTAAGATCAGATGTTCGTAGAATTGCTGCCTCTTGTTTAATTTCTCAGTTCACTGGACAGTGACCTGATAAACTGGTCACTAAATATAGCCACGGTAAAGGTGTACTCGAAGCACTGAGCCCGTGTGTTTGTCCCAAGAAAAAAAATGCCAGTCATGAAAATCTGTCTGGTGGCACTGCTTTAAGCTGTTTTTCTTTTTATAATTTATATATATTTTTTTAACTTGATGTTTCACTCAAATAGAACATGGTGAATGAAATAAGTGATTTATTTATGTATAATGGGGGAAGATATATGTGATTTTTTTTTTGCTCTGCTGTACTACCCCGATAGAAAAAAAAGTCTTCCTATATAGAATCAATGGCAAAAAAAAAAAAAAAATCCTATTAATAGCAACGAAAGTAGGAGCGGGCCTCTAACTCTTTTATAACTGTTTCCGAGCCGTTCTCAAACTATTTGAAACCGCCTTTATGAGCTGCATAAAGTGCCTAAGTAAAAATAATAGAGAAATAGGAATCCATTTCACTTTCTGATTCCCTGAAGTCAAGCCACTCAAAATAATTTGTTTATACTGGAGACTATATACAAGGCATAAGAAGCAATATGTATATCTAAAATCGACATGCCTTTTGGTTTTTAGCTGTTATAGAGCTTTTATTGTGGGGGTCTGGTCTGGCAGTAGGAAATGATCTGTAATAAAAACAGTGAAACACGGTTGTGTCTATTCCATACACTGAGGTTATAAAATTGGCAATTGCCCAGTAGTTAGCACTTGGTAATATATTAGGATACCCGATCTTATTGTTTAGCAGCTCCAGACGACTTAAATATCCGCTCAACTCTAATGGTTTGATTCTCCAGATATGTTGCAAATAAACAGGGTTTTTATGACTTAACTGACATGTATTATAAGTACCTAAATAGCTGGCATATGTGCATAATAGAACCCTATTATTTGCAGAATTGGTTTTGCAATTGATTGAGTGGAAACGGGAGATTGTGAAGTAGTATCTGCTCGAAGAGGGTGTGTAATCAATTAGTCTTCTCCTCTGAAACATGCCCGCTGGACAGGGCTCTGCCACCAGCAAAACCCTCAATTTTGGGGTATATTTTCTATAAGGAAACGTGTGTTGCCGTGAATCCAAGAGGAAGCAGCAGTAGCAGCTGTCAGCTCTTATTAACTCCTGCATAAAACATACCTTAAGTACGGTTTGTTATCAATTACTTGCAGAAATGAAACAACTGGGAAAATGCAGCGAGGCTCCCTATAAATTAAAGTGATTGGGTGATTGATTAGAGCACCTGCTGTAAATCATAACAGTTACACACAATTATGAGAGAGCTATTTAAGTTCATTTGTAAACAAAATTCATGTCACGGGGGAATTGCTCTCGGTTTTAGTTTAGCCAATTTTTTTTTGTTTGTTTATTTCTGAGTGTGTCTGGTTGCTATTATAGGAATTTGTTCATTGTAATCCCCTTGATTACTCTTAAAATAACCTCACTGGTTTCTCAGAGAAAAGAAATATTTCGTTTTATCTTAGACAGAGCAACATGGTTTTATTTTGTTTAGCTTCACTTTATCGTTCTTTTTTTATTTTTCCGTACAACTACCTTTAAATATGTGTTACAGTAACAAAAACAGCTTTATTTAGGGGCGGGAGAGTTCCCAGTAATTTACGGACAGCACAATATGATCAGAGTGGAGAACACCATGGTAGGAGCAGACATTTTTTTTTCCTGGTGTTCATTTTTTTCTGAAGGAAAAGACTCATTTTATTTCATAAACCAGAGTTAATAAAAACACAAAGCAATAACAGAGCTGTCTTCTCGTTGCTGTATCCTCCAGCCTTGATACTTACTTAAGACAGCAACTCCCTTCGTGTGCTGAATTTACTCCTGGCTCAGCTTAGCAGTAATGGAAACATTAGCCGAAAAAAAGTAAATTTTCCTCTTTTTTTCCCCTCCAGAAAGGCGCTGTCCGTTGTACAAAAGGCATCGGGGGGCTCTGGGTGAGACACAGGCTCAAACCCGAAAGTTGCCAGGTGCTTGCCAATATGTATTTTATTTCCCAATGATTAAACCCTGCATAGAGGCTGTACTGTACCACCCTTCTCTCCATCCATCATTCATGGAGCAGTTTCCTAGAGGTTGGGGGAGCAGCACCCTTTAGGTTGCTGGAGGTAGCCAGAGACTCAAAATTCCCTTTCATTTTGCTGTTCTGTGCATGTGAGAGAGACTGTGGTTATCCCCGTGCTCCTTCGTGGCGTGATGATTTCTCTCTCCCCTCCTCCCCTTTTCTTTCTCCAGTTCCGGTTCCTCCAAAATCTGTTACTTCTTTGATGATGAATAAAGATGGCTTCCTGGGTGGAATTTCAGTCAACACCGGCGAGGTGTTTTGCTCTGTCCCCGGCCGCTTGTCTTTGCTTAGTTCAACTTCAAAGTACAAAGTAACTGTGGGAGAAGTTCAGAGGCGACTTTCCCCTCCAGAGTGTCTGAACGCATCGCTGCTAGGAGGAGTCCTTAGAAGGTAAGAGGCGTGAAGATGACCACGTGTGGGGCTCTCTGTGCGCACCAGAAATGCTTGGTCAACAGTACGGATGATTGAAAATATGCACTGACCTCATTGTCATAGCCTGTGTGTGTAACTTTATGGATAAAGTAAAAATATTCAGTGTTCAGACATTGAGATGAATGTTTGGAGAGCAGAGAAAGATTTGGCCCTGTTTAGTCACAAATGAAGGAGCTGAGACAAGGAAGGTTTTTCCTCTTGTACATGAACAGAATTTCTGTCTTTTCTCCCCCTCACACTTCTCTCTTAGAAAGCGGGCAATATAAAATGCCAGACGGGGTGTGATTCAGGGTGAACTGGAAGTTTTTTAGGACTTGATGTATTTCTAGGGATTTCCTGGATAAAGGAGGCTTTCTCTATATGGCAATAACAATCAGACAATTATGTCAGCCATGAGACCTGGTGTCACACAAGACATTATTGAAATTGGCAGGGAAATAATAGGCAAGGTAAGGTAGGAAGGTACCTGACTAAAGAACAGTCATCAACAGGTAGCTCTGAAAGTCAGAAACTTAGTGCTTCCTGCAGAGAAAGTTGCTGGAGTAATCACTCACAGTTGGGCTCAAGGCCTTTGCTGTTTAATATTTGTGCATATCACCACTAAAGTCCTGGTGGATTTTACTGAAGACCTCAAAATATTTGGCAGTATTAGTACTGAGGGAAATGGGGAGGTCTTGCTCAATCATATCAAGTGGGAGATTGTGGTTTTATCTAAAAGAAACGAGTTTAAGCTCTGACGTCATCAACGAAGAGGGAGAAAGGCTTTTTTCTTCTTGGAAGTGAATTGTCAATATGACTTGGCTGTAAGAAAGGTGAGCCAAAGGAAGTCATGAGATACCAGTATAAGGTACTAGTTCACCCACTCAGGCTGACAGGATAGAAGAGTTCATTTTCTGTGGGAGAGGTAGACACTAGACTGGTAAAAAAAGCAGGACTTTTAGACAGGAACAGACTTTAGACAGGAACAAATGCATATAAATTGACAGTGAATAAATTTTGGATCATGTTTAAAAGTTGCTAATCTTAGAGGAGAAAATATCTTGACAACTCCTGTAGCCACAGTTGGAATGTGATGACTCTAAGGTGGTTTAAAATTAAGTTCATGTTTGGGGTTCCCCTCTTATCACCCCCTGATGGCATCAGGGTCTTTGGTTCCATGTCTGGAGATGAGAGGGAAAATTCTGTTCCAGGCAGTCAGTCCCCCAAACACACACACGAGAATCAGGCTCTCCTAAAATAGATGCAGTTCCACGTGAATGTCTGTAATCATTGTTCAGCTGCGAGCCTTGCCAGTGAGAGCAGCAGAGACTTTTACTTACAGATGCTAAACCTTCCTGCTCCGTCTGCACAACCACAAATGGAGCAGGGAGAACATCTGAGAGATACCCTGTAGAAAATACAATTATCAAGGTAAAGAAACATTATTATTGAACTTCAGTGGATTTCTGGAGGTGGCCCAAGCCATAATCATTGGCTGCTGCTGACTTCAGTTCCTATCTTGAATCTAAATTTTAGACAAGCTTTTGGTTCAGAGCAGATGAAATATAAAAAGCTGCTCTCTTGCAATTCTGCCATCCAGTCCGATTTACTTTGATATAAAATAGTGCGATGCCAGTCTGGCGTCTCTGTAGTTTCTGGTTTCCTTTCGCTAAGTGTGACTGCTAATTCTTAAACAAATTTTAAGTAAAGAGCTAAGAGATAGTTGGGATAGACTCCGCTGTTAGGTGCCAAAACTCTCCCTGACTTCGCAGGTGGCAAGATTTCATCCCTGGGGCTTTACATATGTATGGGCGTTCGAACAATAGCTCTGAATTTCTCACCTATAGCTCACTCATCCTTTTATTGCCCTTATCAGTAACCTCCGACAGATACTCAAATCTTTCCCCAGGCAATCTATTCCCTCTATTCCCTCTGTATAACGCCCCCTGCCTCAGGTGAGCTCTTCCTCTCAGCATCGCCTTCCCGCACAAGAACACACACACACTCGCGCGAAATGGTTTAATAAATATTTTCCTCCTTTTCTATTTATCCACAGGCGCACACATTCTCCCTTTGAGCCTTTCAGACTTTTTTTTTATTTATTTATTTTTTATTCCCTCTTCCCGTTCCATCTCTTTACTGGAATAACAGAGGATTGAATCCTCCTCTACCTTTCTGCCCATCCCTTTGCTCCATCTTAATGCAAGCTGGTGTCATACAATGGGAACCCATTTCTCCCTAGATCGGAATCTTTCTATTAATTAGCGCTGTTTGGCATTATTTGATTTCCCTGGATAAAACAGGGAGAAAAGTGGGTTCATCCCCACCTCTACCCCTGGGAGAAATTAGGCAAATCTCAGCAAAGCCGAGCAGAAATCAATACCCCCAAAGTCCTTAACGTCGAGTTAAAACCCTCCCAGGCTCCGCTGACTGCACAGACTAAACGTTTCTTCCAGGAACACTGCGGGGTTAATCACGATGTTAATTTCTTTGCAATTCTAGAGCCAAATCGAAAAACGGGGGGAGATCTTTGCGAGAAAGGCTAGAAAAAATCGGTTTGAATTTACCAGCCGGCAGGCGTAAGGCCGCAAATGTCACTTTACTCACCTCCCTGGTGGAAGGTAAGCCGAGGGTCGCAGCTCCCTTCACACCCCTGCCTGCTCTGAACTCCTGTCTGACGTTTTACCAACCAAAAAAAAACCCCAAAATCAAAAAGAAAAAAACATCACCAACTTTGGGGATCAGGTGGGAAAACCTTGCAGAGTTGAAACTCAGGGCGGGCTGGGAGACACACTGGTACGGTGAAGGATCCCATTCCCAAAAATGAAGTCACTGGCTGGAGGATCTTTGACCCTTCTCGGTGGCAAGAATGAGGGAGTGTGTCTATGTGCGTACGTGTGTGTGTGTGTGTCATTCTGCAGGGCAATCCCATTCCTCATTGCTATTAATTTCCAGTCTGTGCCCTCCGACTCCACATTTACTCCATCCTCCAGCTAATTCGCTCCTCCCGAGCTGATTTATGGCCACAACAAGATGCTCAACGGGAAAAAAAAAAAAGAATACGAAATTACTTTTTTTTTTTTTTTTTTTTTTTTTTTTTTTTTTTTTTTTTTAAGAAATCAGAGCAATTTAAGACTCGCAGAGCTCGGTTTCCCTTAAGGTGACTGGAGCTGAACCAGCTATAAGAGACTATTCCCGAGGAAGGAAAGAAAAAAGGGGAAACTGAAGCTTCAAGTCATTTCAAGTCAACTAATGGCATTTTGGTGGCCAGAAGTGTTTCTTTGATTTGTTGTTACTGTACCGAGAAGGAAAATTTAGAGCCACTAATAAGTTTAGGATATGTGCATGTTTATGCTAAGAGAAGTTGGACCTTCTCCAAAAAAAACCTATCCGGCATAGTATGGATGCAATTATGAATTCTGTGTATCTGCGCTACACATACACACCGAGAGGCGTATAAATAATCCACTTATCTCTCCTGCATATAGGCGTGCATAAATATTTGTGCTAGATACTAACTTTTCAACTCTTTTGATTGAGTTACGGGAGCGATAAAGACCTTTTACCGCTTGCAGAGCTGAAGGCAGGCTCGCAGAAACAAGGGGGCTGAGAGGCGGGAGCTCCTCCTGGTACCCGCGTGTAGGTGATGCCGAGCAAGGCACGGTGTAGGTTACGGATGTAGGATGTAGGGTCTCGCTGTAGGAGATGTGAAGCATTTCGGGGGTGACAAGTGCCCTTGGGCGCCCGGGTTAGCGCGGCTTCACCTCCGCTGTGTGTGTGAAACCCCAATTCACAGCCGCTCTCCGAGGGTCGTGTGAGGTTCAGAAGCCACTGGGGTTGTGCAGTGACGCTGAACTCTGTGCCAAGTGTGCGGCAAGGTGTACATTCCTGTGCTCTCCCGATTCCCTCACAAATCAACAGTTTACCTCCAGGGAAATCCCTCCCTTTGGAATAAGCTGCACCTGATAGAGTTTGATTCCTCCCCCCCCCCCCCCTCCCCCGCCACCAGCCAGGCTTTCGCTGCTCCTGTATCGCCAGGAGCAGGAATGGTCCGGTCGGTCCCAGCCTCTGTTGCCCTAAAGCTGCCCGGGAGGACTCTTCTCATTGCAGGGATCCCACTTCCAGGCTCTCCCGGGTGCTCTCGCCTTCATTAACCGGTTTGATCATTAGCGAGAAGCACTGGGAAGCAGGAGATGACGTTGGAAAGCAACTCCTGATAGTTGAAAATAGTGTGGTCCTGGAGTTATTAGACATACCTGTTTTGCGTGTTGGAAATCTTACCCCTCGTCCCTCAGGCGATGCTTTAAAGGGTTTAATGCTTTATTCTAGAGGGGCTGAGCTATAATCTGGTGGAATCCCCCTAGAGTCTGAGGGGTTTTTTTTCTCCCCTCCTCTTTTCCTCCTTTCTGCAGCTACTGTCTTCTTGTGGCATGAAGTACATCAGTAGGAGTTGGATGACACAAACCTCTGGAGGCAAGAAACCTGAAACCAGGCAGGCAGGAAAAGTGACAACTAGAATTAGAGTTAGAATAATAATTATTTTTTTTTTTCACAGAAAAGGTTGCCATTAGTTGTTATCTTTCCACCGGGCAGAAAGGAGTTCCTGTTACATGATGGTCAGTTAAAAATGCAGATTATTAAATTGCCATCGGGCTAAATGCAGTTATCTCTATAATTTTATAAATGTGGCACTAACTGTGATAACGATGCAAGTGCTCTGGGTGGATAAAGTGTTTATATAATGTCCCACAAAGAATTAACATTATATTCACAATATATCCACATATGTGAAGTTTTGGACAGTGATCTGATGTGTTGAAAATAAGAGTGGTTTCTCTGCTCTTAAGAGGCCTTTGGGTTCTTTAGTCTTTCAGGATTCACTAGGTCTTTTCCTTGTGTTTTTGTTTGGGTTTTTTTTGGTCCTGTTTATTTTAAAGGTTTTCTTCTGTGTGTGAGTGGTGTGTGTGTTTTCCCCTGTGTTCTGCACAGCCATTGCAGCAAAGACAAATGTCATCAGCTCAGAATCTGTCCCATAAACTTCTGTCCCCAAATTAGGGCTCGTGGAGGGAAAACACATGCCTGGAGCGTGTCCCTAAGGTGGAAGGGATGCTATTAGCTTTCCAAACACAGCCCGAAGGAGCTGGTATCTCCCAGGAGAGCAGTGGGCAGGTCGGAGCCAGCCCAGCCCGGGGCCGGCGGTGCCCGGAGATGTTAATCCCCCTCTTGTTCCCTCCAGGTGAGGCCGTTCATTTAGCTCGGGATTTTGGGTACATCTGTGAAACGGAGTTCCCAGCCAAAGCTGTTTCTGAGTACCTGAACAGACAGCACACGGACCCCAGCGACCTCCACTCCAGGAAAAACATGCTGCTTGCTACAAAGTGAGTATAAAGTTAAATACTCCCCTTCTTCCCTTTCCTTCCTTAAACCCTTCCTCTGAGCTCGCTGCTCGGAGAAAGCAGACTGAATTTCCAGTCCCCAAATTCCAATGGCCCCGCGGGGAAGAAGGATGCTTCTATCTCCCCACGGACCTCTGCATCCCCTTGCAGTGGGGTTCCTGTCAACAGACTCTGCCCCTATAGAGGTTGTAGGTGACTGTTCCCTGTCTACTGTACATAATTTCCAAGCCAATCCCAGTTAAAAAACATCTTTAGGGAAAGAGGACCAAAAAAAAGAAAAAGAAAAAAAAGGGAAAAAAAAAAGAAAGAAAAATCTATATTTTGCTTCCACAGCATGTCTGTCTGTCCCTCCTGCTGCTCACACACACCTGTCTGTCTGCTACCAGATTGCAAAGTCTTTCCCATGTGATTTAATAAAAAAAAAAAAATTTAAAAAAGAGGTAAAAAGGGTAAAAAATAGAAGCACAACACCATATACAGCTAATGATTCTTGGTTTGGCCCCTCCAAGCCATCTAGCTCCCTAAGGACTTCCTCACTGGATATGCTGTATGTGATGATTTACACTTGTCTGTGCCTCCCAGGCTATTCACTGGGGGCTTCATGGTTTGCTCGGGTCCTCGGCAGTGGGTGCTGAGTGTTCACACATCTTCATCTATCTGGAAAAAGAAAAAGAGGGGGGAAAAAAAGGACGAAAAATACCAGCCCAAACAGTTCTCATTTATTTCATGCTCTGGGACGTGCCTTGCCTCCGATGACAGTGTAATTTAAAGAAATATATGGAGGGTTGAAAAATCATTTGCTCAAATTTGTCCAGATGTTTTTTAGACGTGATTGGAATTTGATTGCCCTTTCCACAGGGTCAGAAGATATTAATGTCCCAGAACTTTAATTGCTCGCAGACCCTGCTTTGCTCTTTGAAGATGTAAAATGTTGGACTCATTACTGTTTGTTCTCTCAAATTCAAAGTTTCCTCTCTTGCACTTTCTTAATGGATAATACACATAGAAGTAGACCTTTATCTTTCCCCACCCTCTGAAACCTTTAACCCACTGGGAATTTCATAGAATTTCAGAGGATGAGAGCTGAATGTTTTTTTTAAAGGGTCTCTTTTTTCCTTTTTTTTTTTTTTTTTTTTTTTTTTTTTTTTTTTTTAAATTCTGGCCGTTTTTTTCCCCCTTCAGTCCCTGAGTAGGCATCTGTCTTGAAAAAAACCCTATTCCTTTGAGAACCCTTAAGGAAACTCTTCCTTTGGGAACCTCATCAGCCCCCAGGGTTTCTACGTTACCCAGGCACCTGTTGCCTTGAAGGTCTTGTGGGCCAGAGCAATGGAAAAGTGTGTGTGTGTGAATTCATTAGAAAAGTCGAATCTGATTTTTCAAAGGTGCAGGCAAATAAACACGAGCCAGATGTCAACTCTGATGTGTTAATTGGGGTGTCACCCCCCCGAAATAAAATGAGAAGTGCTCACTTTGCTCCTCATGCCATGAATAAGCCATCATGGAGTCCCAAAGTCCTGTTCTTTTTCAGTAAGGTGGCCCAGCCTCAGCAGTCTCAGAGGAGGCTCCATTTTGGCCCTTCCCTGCACCAAGTCCCTGTGCAGCCAGTAGCTCTCAGTGCATGGTTGTGCTTTCTTTTGGGAACAGTTCACTGGTGGGAGCTCCTCTGAGCCAGAGACAGGCCTCCAGGAGGGTGGGTGGTTGGCAGACTCACCCTTGGTTGTTTTTAGAACCACCAAGCAGAGCTGGGTTTTCACAGTTCTTCGGGAGAATCCTTGTGGCTGCTGGAGAGATTTTTATGTCCAGACCTGGTGTTATCCTGCAAATGCAGAAACCTTTCCCCTGAAGAACATAGTTCTGAGCTGCTGGCTCGCCATAGCTGGTCCCCAAACAGCTTTGGGAAAGGAAGGTGACAAAAAGGTCTCATCTTGTGTCTTGGGATCAGCTTTGGCCTGACCCTGCCCCTTCCTTCAACCTCGTTCGTAATGGAGGATGGTTGGACGAGCCTAACAACCACTTTTCTCTCTCTCCCTTCCTCTCTTTGCCTTTCTCTCTTCCCTGCAGGCAACTTTGTAAAGAATTCACAGATCTCTTGGCCCAGGACAGGACGCCCATTGGGAACAGCCGGCCCACCCCTATTTTGGAACCGGGCATTCAGAGCTGCTTGACTCACTTCAGCCTCATCACTCACGGCTTTGGGGCCCCCGCAATCTGCGCTGCCCTCACGGCCCTCCAAAACTACCTGACTGAAGCTCTCAAAGGCATGGACAAGATGTTCTTGAACAACAACACTGCTAACAGGCACACATCTGGCGAAGGACCAGGTAGTAAAACTGGAGACAAGGAAGAGAAACACAGAAAATGAGAGAGAAAGAGAGAGAGAAAGAGAGAGAGAGAGAGAGGAAAAAAAATTAAAGAGAAAGAAAAGAAAAAAGTTAAATAAATAAGAGGAGAAAAGAGAGATAATCTTTTAAAACAAAACCGTCTTAATTTTAGCTTTAAAAATATTGGATTGGGCTTTGGAAGAATTCTATTAGGTAGGACAAAAATAATAATAATGAAAAAATAAAAATAATAATAAAGAAAGACAATAATTTAAGATCAGAGGAGCACAATGGCGCAAGACCAGTGGTTCAGAGTCTCTTGCCAGGAACATGTGAAGACAACCACCAGGATTTTTTTTTCCCACTTCTGTTCTTTCACATTTTTTAAATAATGATTTGGGGGGGGAGGGGAATATAATAAGAATTAATAATAATAATAAAAGAAAGAAATGAATAACTTATTGGAAGAAATCGCAGAAACCTTTTTGGTGTGTCAGTGCTTTGATTTCTTGAGCTGCACAGTCTGTCTTGCTTTTATTTTTTTTTATTTTATTCTTTTTTTATTTGTTTGTTTTCAACAATGTCCTGTCTCCACCTTGACTAAAATGATCTTCCAGAATGTTCCTTTCTGAGCAACCCCATCATTCCCCCCAACTCTTCCCATCTCATCTCACCACCTTGGTTCTGTCTAGACTAGGAAAGGAAGGGAAGTGAGCCCACAGGCCCCTCATCAAGCCATCAACCAGCTGCTTTCATGGCAGCATCTTAACTTTAGGTGCCACCAGAAGGGGAGTTTCAAGTCACTGTAGCTCAGCTGAATTAGCCAACTCTATTTTTTAAGAACTGCTTTGTTTTTCCTGGTCTAGACAGACTCTCTGTTTAGGTGACCAGCGTTTACAGGTGTGTCTGGGTGTGTGTGTGTGCCTCTGTGTGTGCATCTGTGGATGTGCACACGAACCTCCTTAGGGGTGTATGTGTATTCTGTGTATGTTTGTGTATATATATGTATATATGTGGATATATACATATATATATATATCTAAAATATGTGTGTAGAGCCACACATATTAATGCATGCAAACATACCTTTGTAATTTAGTACTTGTCCTTGATGGTAAAATGCCTTGTCTATAATGGGTTGCAAAATCTGGAAGTAAGGCCTGGTAAAATGTCAGCACTATCTGATTTCTTAATTTTCTGAGATCTCCTCTTTTTCTCTAGGGAGTTTTATATTCCTAACTATGCCAGTGTTTTAGTCCTTAATTTCCTTGACTAGTGTGTGTGAGAGATATCTTCCCCCATTTTTAAAGAACTGTTAACAACAACAAAAAATGAGTGATATGAGTATGTAATTCTTTCTCAGGAGTATGCACTATTTTATTTTCTTCTGTTTCCTAAAGCTTTGCCCGCTTGGCTTATGAGCTTCTTCAAAGAGGACTAGAGATCCCTACACAATATATCAGGTACAGAGAAAAAAAATCCACAATTCTGATATTCTGATACTTTTTACTTTTTTTTTTACTTTTTTTTTTTTTGCTTTTTCAAATCAAAGCCAGTTGTTACTGAATTCTGTAGGTGCACTTCTTTAAAGAAGCTCAAAGGGAATAATTTGAATGAGATAAAAATATAAGTTGAAATCGAGGTGTACTGTTGCAAAGAAAATAAGAGCTGTGTTGAATGTTACCGCACTTGCTTGGCACTAGGGTTTTGTACCCAGGGAGGAAAGGGTTGCCATGTGAGCTGGCTCCTCGTGATGGGAGTGGGGAGGGTTTGCCAGGGAATATCCTGATTTCTGAGCTCAGTCTGAGGAAATCTGTTTCTCTTAGAAAGTCTTTTTTTTTTTTTTTTTCTTAAAAAATGTCTTGTGACTCTTTGCTTTAGAACAAGTTGGTGTGGTAAGGGGGAAAAAAAAACTTCTTAACTCCAATGTTTTTCTTGGTGGTTTGGTGTCTGACAGGATGTCTTATACATATGATTTGGGCTGGTAAGGGTGGAGGGGAAATCTTATTTCTTTCCTCCCTCTTTTTTTTTTTTAATTTTATTAACATACATTTCTTTGTCTTCTCTGGTAAAAATAACTCTGAGGTGTAAAGGATGTGAATTTCTGTTTGGATTCTGCCTTCTCGGGTACTTGCATGTGTTTCTCAGTGGGGTAGGGTTCGTGCACTAACACATCTTTTTGCTTATGTCAGAACAGTTACTGGGTGTGGGTAAAACCTCCTGGAGTCACTGGCAAAACTCCAGTGGGGTCAGGCCTCTCCCCAGGATCCCTGTTAAAGCTGCAGGACTCAATCCCACCACCCCAAGCAGGCCCACCTGAACTCAAAAAGAGAGAGAGAGAGAAACAAAAGAGAAGCCTTAGCCTTGCTTTAATTTCTAGATACCTTCCAAAGTGGATTATGGGGGAGAAACAATTCAGCAATACTCTCAAAATCCCTCAACAAAATTTTCTTAAAACATAAAGCAAACAATCCTCTTGTCACCCTTAGTGTCCTTAGCTCCCTGAGACACAGTTTCACTTGAGGGCCTGCTCTGCTTTTCAGGTCTTTGTGCAGCAAGGTCTCAGCTCTTGTTCTCTGTTTGTGATTTGGGCATGTGTGTGGCAGTAGAAACCCAGGAATCATCCAGCTCCAAGGAGCACTGACTCTTGTGGAGCTGCTCCTCTCTCATGGACCTTTGGTTCTTCTGGGGCAGAGCGCTGTAGGGGATCTCCCGTGAGAAAAAGGGGGAACTGAGGCAGGCAGCCTTCTCCATGGGCTATTGGGATGAGTTGCAAGTAGCCTTAGACCTTGGCATGTCCCTGCCAGTGGGTTTGGTTGTGGCAGGGATTGGAAAAGCCCTGAGGATGTCACCAGAGGAGGTGTGGTGGTCAATCCTCATGGACCCCCCGCCAGCAGGTTGGGGACTCACAGGCTAAAAAGCAACCCCCAGGCAGCTCCCAGTCCTCCAAAAACCTACCCCTTGCCAACCATCTCCAATTTCAGCAGACCTCTAGGGAAGGACAATCCAGGCTCCAGTGCAGGGCGTGTCCCAGCAGTGATGTGTGGGACAGGGAGAGGAGGTGTGTGTGTATCCCGGGAGGAACGAATGGCACCACCCCAAAGCACATCTCCCTCCTCTGCCTGATGAGAATATCCTGTTTATTGAAGCAGAGCACAAAGTGCTGGATGTTGCTTTGTCTGCCCTCTGCAAACAGGTTTTTTTTTTGGGTCCAGCCCTCCAGCATCACCCAGTGGGGCTTTTGGGGGTGGGGAGCCCCCAAGTTGGCTTTCAGTCTTCCACCTCCCCAGCTACACACACAGGGCCATGGGGACCTGCTCCCTGCCACCCCAGAGCTTCCAGCTGAAGGCTCTGGGGGGAATGTTGGGATGGTCTTTCCTTGTCTTTGGGAGAAATATTGGGAATGCTCCTTTTGACTGCAGAAGGCAGTATCCCACCACCGCTGTGAGTTAATGAGGAGAGGGAACCTTTGGAACTTCCTGGGGAAAGACCTGCTCATATGTGTGAGGGCCTCATCCAGCTGCTGCTGAAATCTCCCCTAGGCACACGTTTGGTCACCTGGATCAGGACCTAAACCTTGAGCAGGCTGAGGGAAGAGTTTCAGTCTGTCACTTGTGCCTTCTACCTGGAAGAGACAGACTGGATGTGTCAGGCTGTGCATCACTCAGGCAAAATAAAGCCAAATTCCCATTGGTTGCAGTGGGATGTCCCCCGTTTGCTCCCCAAAATGCACGAGGTTTGTGATTGAAATGCAAACAGGGAGAAAACATGACATAGAAGCACATATCTCTGTTTTCCCTCTAGCTTAGGGCCGCTCCCAGAGGGAAATGTCCATTGCCTGGTGGCTCCTATCAGTGCTGAGAGAGATGTGCCCCCCAAACTAAACTCAGCCTCTCTCTGGAAGGCATTTTCCTGCTCCCCTCCACTTTCCCAGCCCAACTACTTGTGTTGGCGGAGCACCTCAGACGTTTATCTGATAATTGAGTTATTAAAAGATTTGGTTTCCTCGGGATCATAAATCAATAAACAGGAGGATTAACACGGCAGCTTTGCTTTGTAACTCAAGGGAAAAGTTTAGGAGAGACCGTGAAAAGTTTGTTTTCAAACCAAACAGGTGGGTTGCTGTAAATTTTATTTCGTTCTCAGTCTCGATTTTTTTTTTTTTAATAACAATTCTCTATTTGCCGTTGGAAAGATCTTTGTTTTCATACGCTCCTTGACCTTTTTTTTTTTTTTTTTTTTTCCTGGTTGTTATTCACACAAGATGTGAAGGAAACAAGAAGTCAGTTTTATGGGAATCCTTTTACAACCCGATGATTTCTTTAAAATCGGGTCGTGTCTTGTCCCACCTAATAGAAATTCTCTGTGAGAAGCTGTTTAAAGTCCCGTTGCATCCCAGACCGACCTCTCCCCAAATCCCCAAATTTGCATTTGGGGCCTGGAAGGAGGGGGGGGAGGGTGATTTTAAGACCTTCAGCTGTGCCCAAAGGGCTTATTCCCTTTCCCTGCTCTTCTCTTTCTGACCGGTTTATCACACAGACCTGTCCGGCTCTGTTTTAATGCGTTTCTCGGAGAATTTGGTGCTTGTTTCAGCTACCGTAAGCATTGCCAGATCGATCCGGCCAACCTCCCCCTCCCCTCCGGCTTCCCTGTGTGAGAGAGACCGTAGGCTTTTTACAAATAGTATATTTTCTTATACAAAGGGAAAAAAAAATAAAAGAAAACATCCCCAAACACACTGGCAAACGCCTGAACATTTCGAGAGACGAAACACTGTGCCAGCGAGAAATAAAGGAAAAAAAAAAAAAAAGCCCCGAACAAATGCAAAGCTTTGAAAAAGCGAATGAGAAACTGGAAAGATGAAAGAAAAAAAATTATAAAAAAACTTCTCCTTTTATGCCCCAAACCAAACCCTTTCACCTCCTCTTCTTGAAAAATCTGACCATGCAGTGAGAAATATCAGTTTATTGACTCTTCCTGAGAAGAAATGCGGAGAGGCATTCAGTATTGAGTTTGTATATATTTATTTATGCTTAATTTAACGGGAATGTGTAAATATGGCGAGCAAGTAGTTTTTGGGTTATTTATCTGTGACTCTATACCTCTGTGAATGGGTGGGGGAATTTAAAAACAAAAAGTATATAAAAAACAAACAAAAAAGAAAGAAAAAATAAAACCAACAAAAAAAATATCCCGCTTGACTAGATAGTATCCTATCTGAATCTTTTCTGTTCTTTATAGACAAGCTGTTATGGTAATGGGTAGAAATTGGTTTCTTGTCCAGTGATGACCTGATTTACATAAATAATAAGAATAAGAATAAAAAAAAAGAGATTGTTGTGTTTTGTTGTATTTTCCTCTTCAGTTTTTTTGAATGTTGGTGCTGCTTTGATTCTGCAGACGGATTTACTTATAACGCCAAGAAGTCTTTATTTTCCCGGTCTAGGCTTTGGGAAAATTGAGGACATGTCTCTACATTAAAAAAAAAAAAAAAAAAAAAAAAAAAAAAAAAAAGACAATAAATATTGCTTCTCAGAAATGTTGGTATTTTATTTCTGTCTGACTCAAAAGTGTCCATATTTTTCCCAGTTTTACCTCCTCATTCTAAGCAGACCTATAATAAATCTCATGTCATGTTAACGTGAGCTTTCGTTTCATTTTGCTTTAACCAGCTGAATTAGGAGTAAATATTTTTCATTCTAAAGTTTGAGCCATTAAAATGAAATGTTCTGTAAGACTGAAATATCAGCAAACTTTTTTTTTTTTTTTTACCCCATTGCTGTGCTACTGTTACTGTACATTTCACTTCTGTATACCTGGATGTGTGTGTATATATTTGTATATTTATATATACTCTTATATGGAGATTGAGAGATATTCGTATTCACAATGGGGGATTATTTTCTACCTTTGGGTCTCCACCTGCAGCATCAGCAATTAGCAAAAGAAAATATTCCAACGAAAACTTCTCTCTCCACCTTCCCCCCCTCCCTTCCCCTCCGTTCCCAAATCGCCTCTATTTAGGTTTATAATCGCCGCGGAGCTGAAGGGAGATCCGGATCCCCAGGGCGAACCCGGAGCCACTCCGGAGTGACTCGGGGTTTACCCTGCGGTTGGGGAAGGAGGAGGGGGAGCAGATTAAGGCCTCAGGATTTTTTAATTAATTGTTTTTTACTGTTATTATAGAAAACACTTTTTTTTTTCTTTTTTTTTTTTTTTTTTTTTTTTTTTTTTTCTGGAAAGGACTGTCGATTTTAACACTGCGCACAGTCACCCTGAAAACAAACACACACGTGTGCTCAAACAAAAACCCTGAGGGTGTAAAACCGGTTTAAAGCCTCGCTTTTAGTGCGGCCAACTATTTCAGTTAAATACCCGCTCCGAAGGCTCGTCTGGGTTGGGGTTTATCTGTTGATTTTTAGAGAGAGCGGTGTTTGGAGAGGGCAGACAGAGGCGCAGGAGCCCTAACAGGCGGTGGATCGGTTTTTGCAACTTAATATTTCTCTAGGAGGGGATGGAGGAATAGCAAAAAAATAAATCCATCCCCACCTCCATCTCCCAAACTACCTCCCTTCTCCCTCTCCTTCCAGCTTGGACTACAGAAGCCGGCTCAGCTGATCGCCCAAGGTGTCCAAAATAAATCATCATCTTCATCATAATAAAAAAAACCTAAACCAAACAACATTGCAAACGACGACCCCAAAGTGTGTTCTATGGGAAAGCTTTCGAGGCTCGGCTGCCTCGGCTTCAGCCAGGCTTGGACTCAGCCGTGACCTACTTTCTCTCCGTGGTGTGATGGCAAAAATGCCCGGAGCAAGTTTGTGGGGCCCGGGATGGAGGAGGCGGGTGGGTGGGTGGATGGGGGGACGGGAGCAGCAGCGCCCGGGGTCCGAGCAGCGGGAAAACGAGGTGGGGGAGCAGCAGAGCTGCGAGAAAAGAGCAGAGGGAATCCCCCCTCCGCTCCCCCCCGGGTTTTCTTTCCTCCTTTTCACCTGGGTTTCGCAGGGAGTGGGGAACCCTAAACTTTCCCTCCCCAACACCCTGAGCCAGCTGCGGGCAGGTGAGGGGGCGAGGATGCCGGTGGGCTGGGAATACCAGCGGCGCTGGAGCTGATTCCCCAAAGCCAAGTGGTATGCCCTGCTTTTGGACTTGGTTTTGTTTGCTTTTGTTTTAATCGCACAGTTGATATTATTTTTAGTAGAATATGTTTTGCATGAAACCTTTCAAAACAGCCCTCGCCGTTCCCAGTGGAGTCTGGAGGGAGGTTGTTTTGAGGGGAAAAGAGGGGGACCAGGAAGTTGCTCTGTTGTCCAAGAACTGTGCAACAGTTATGTAAAAAGGGGATTAAAAACCCCCAAACTAAAACAAAACAAATGCACCGGGCAAAGCTCTTTGGTAATTCTGCAGAAGGACTTGCTTGTGGAAAAGGACGACCCCCTTTAAAACGCGACCCGCCAAGCCGAGGAAGGGCTCACCCCGAGTTTCCCAGGCTCCAGGCGACAGTGTTAACGTTGCAAATTCAAAGCACATCTATGTGTATGTTTACATAGTTCGCTGCTCCGGGAGGCAGCGGTGTGTCCTGCCTGCTCCGGGCCGGGCTCTCCTCCTTCCTCTCCTCCTTCTTCCCCCGCCTTGCCCATAGCGGTGCCCGCGGTGGGCTCGGACATTGGAACACCGGGCTTTGGAAACGAGGTGGCAGGAAAGTAGAAATATTATAGCTGATCCCCTCTTCTCTACTACGTTTTCCAAGCGATCTTGAACAAGACAAGATCAGACTGATGCTTCTTTCTCTCTTTCTCTCTTTCTTTCTCTCTTTCTCTCTTTTTCTCTCTCTCTTTCTTTCTCTCTCTCTCTCTTTCTCTCCTTCTTTTCCTTCCTCTCTCCCTCTTGGTCTTTCTACTCTTCTCGGGCGTTCCCCAGCTCAGGTTAAACCCAAACGAGTAGCAGCGGTAACCCAGCAGAACCCCAGCTCAGCACCGCGCTGGGTTCTCATCTGCTTTCCCAGCCATGACCAGCAGGGACCTTCCCTTCCTCCTCCTCTCCTGCCTTGCACCATTCTCTTCCTAGAACTCCAGGTAGTTCTAGTTTCCACTATAAAACTTCACCGTGATTTATACAGTCATAAACATCAGTTTTGTCTTTCATCCCTTTGGGGTGAAATCTTTTCTTTTCACTCTTCCTTTGGCTTCCCCTCCACCCCCTTCCCCTCCCCACCTGCATGATATGGCCCGCATTAATATGAGACCTCATAAATAACATCTGGTGTCCCTATGATAAAACTAGTCAAATGTCTTAAATAATCCCCAGGACCGATACGTTCACCGGATTCCTTTGTTTTCTCTGTCTCCCTGGTAAACAGGCATCCACACATATATTTTCCCTGTAGCTGGACGTGTGTCTGTGTCCGTGCACAGCTGTACCAGGACACTGTGTCACACGTCGTGTCACAAGTGCTCGTAGCTCGAGTCGGTTCCATTCTCACACCACCACTGGCTTTTAGGAATTAGGGGAAAAAGAAGAATGCTCCTTGTTTTTGCCTTGGGGATTTAACCCTTGCAACAGAGTCTAGCCTGTGCAAGGGGTCGGTCCTTCCCGGCGCTCTCCCCTCAGGGCAGGGCTCTGCTGCTTCCCTCACATCCCGATGTCCCAGCATTGGAAGGGCTGCCTCGATTTTCCTTCCAGCAAAATTCTCCCCCTCTGCCTGTGAACGTTTCCTGGGGCAGGGAGTAGTAAAACTCCTAGGATTTAGGAGTTAAGAGTGTCTCTATACTCTCTCCTTAATATGAAGAAGAAAAAAACCCCTCAGAATCTGAAGCAATTACAAAATGACCGCAATTACTTTGGGGCTTCCTCAAAACAACACTAAAATTAAAAAGTGTATGTGTTTGCACATGTATTTCTCACCCAAATTTTCAGAAGCAAGAATCATTTTACCCCCGTCCGGCCACGGATGGGACAAATACTAAAAAAAAAAAAAAAAAAAGCCAAGAAACAAAAACAGAAAAACCACACACAGAAAAAAAAAAAATGAAAGAAAGGTTTAACATTTGCAAGGTGTTCTAAAAGCAAAAGCTAGCACTCTTATGAGTGCAGTGGGACCTCCACGGCTCCCCAGCGTGGGGAGGTGCTGTGCCGGTGATTATTAGTCCTGATAAATACACAGCGAAATCGCCCGCATCTTCTGACAGCACGAGAGGAGGATGCTTTCCTCAGGTCCAGAGGAACATTTCCTTTAAAACAAAACCCACTGGTCCTTCCCAGATGATAAATTAGTGAGTGCTGAGATTACTAACAGCACTGTTTACAATCGCAATTATATCCAGAGTTTTACTCGTTTAAAACGCCAGGGTGAAGGAAATGCATGTGGGCATTCCTTTTTCTTGTAAAAATCCATCAAAGGACCAGGGGGGATCTTTTTGCCTCATGAAACCAGCGCTAACAATAGTTTATCTCAGTGCACAAAGCATCACCTGGCATTTTTTTTGCTCCTGCAAAACTCTCGGTGACTTAACCGAAAGCTGCAGGTTTCCCAAAAAGCTATAAGCAACGATCGGGACGAGATAAGCCCTGCTCACAAATAAACTCTGCTTTATTCCAGTGCAGAGTGGATCCTGTTAAGGCTGGGAAAAAGGAAACCTGTTTCCAGCTCTGTATAGAAAATCACAGTACAATAACTGGTAATGATAAGAAGAGGGTGGAGGGTGCTGGTGGAAGAACTGCAAATGGGGCTAGAAAACATATTTTTTGGGGATAACTTGTTTTCACAGAAATTAGTGTAGATTTAAAAATGCATTTTAAATTGTTATAACGCGAGCAGGAAGGAACGGGGTGAAATATTTGAAAACGAAAAGTTCTGGGTTTGGTTATTAAGATTAAACGGTGAATGTGAGATATTCTTTTCCTAGAGGAATAAACACGGGCTTTAACCTGCCCCAAAGCCGCCTGTTCATCCCTACACAACAACGCCGTGCGGCCAAATGAATAAGGAAGACTGAGAAAGTGAACGGGACTCTCGTTAAACCCCTCCAGTCCTGCTTTCCCGGGATCTTGCCATCGCAGCCGGAGTCTGGAGGCTTTTCCTTGCTCCCGGTGGCTGCCGGGGGAATACGGGGGCGATGGCCGAGGCGTAGCAGGGACCTCCTTCTCCTTACGCTTCACAGGTTTCTTTAAACTTTAACTTAGGAGTGACATGAGCGAAAGTAACTGAGCCCCTACCTCGTATTTTGGAAACAGATTGGTTTTCTACTCCCTTATTTTTAATAGGTATACGTTGTTTTTCCTCACCCCCCTCCTTGCCTTGACTTAGGAAGTTGGGCTTGTTTGGGAAGTTTGGAAAAAGTAACCACTAAAAAAATAAAAATAATGGGGTGAGTTGGTTGCAGAGAGTTTCCCTTCTGGATAAAATATAGTAATTGTAACGGTTTTCTTGCTCGTGTGGAGTAACACCACCATCCCAAATAAACACCCGGAGGACGGGTGTGAGAGTCAAGTAGGGATTTCCCCCCTCCTCCAGCCGTAAAAAATCCTGCCGGTATGTTTGTGTACATATATGTACTGGTGTCACTGACCTGAAGGAAATATTTTACAGCTACTTATTTCTCCCAGCGCAGAAAATGAAGGGTACGGAGTGGTTTTCTCCTTTCCGCACTACTTTTCCCACCTCTCTGTTTCTATGCCCCATCCCGTGCAGGCAGCCTTTCCCAGGCTCTTTTATTTGCTAAGAACACCTGACACACGGCTCCAGGAGGCTCTTTCTCCAGTCTGGGCTCCAAGCCCCGCCGGGAGGGATGGCCCCGCTCCGAAACACGCTCGGACAGGGCTGATGCAAGGCGAGAATTCAAGGTGATGGGGCCGGGGGGAAAGTTGGGTTAACCCCAGTGATAGTCAGCGTTAAGGCAACCCTGACCAGTATAAAAAAATAAAAATAATAATAATACCATCAATATAATAACAACGAAGTTGGGAGAAGAGATAGGAAGAGCTAAGAGGGGGCTCATCATTTTCCCAGCCTCATCACGATCTCCCTCAGCCCCGCAACCCTCTCCCCTTTCTAGGGGGGTCTGCACAGCCCCAAAGCGGCCCCTTCTCCCCTCCGTGCGGGGTGATAAGGAGATTGCCCTGCCCGCTCTGCTTCCCCGACCTCCCCCTTTCCCCTCGCCCCCTTCCCAACATCCTGTCAAGCAATAGGCTGTAAAATAGTTATCCAGCCCAGCACACAGGCAAGTGCCGTTTGAGAGTAATTTCTGCCCCGAGCACTTGGCCGGGGGCAAAGCAAGCGTGCTCTCTAACTGATCAACCTGGATATTTCATTATTCATTAATTTACTGTTTAACCAAATCCCACTCATTATCAGAGGCAACGCTTGGCAGAGCCCAGCGAACAGTAGCAGTTGGTGTCAGGCGTGGAGAATTGGCCCATTTGATCCTGGGCTGTTTTATTATTCAACACCACTGACTGAGAAAAAGGCCCATGAATAATAAAGAGCCAAAGCGTGTTTGAACTGAGAAGCATGACACAGCCTTACAAAACAGCAGTTAGGAAATTAAAGGCGAGGTGGCCCAGGCTTTGCATTTTTTATCCTCACTGTGGGCACAGGCATTGGGATCCCACATTTTTGTTGCTCCTGTGTTTATTGTTTCTGCTATTCCTATTTTCCCACAAGCTGTTGGAGAGGTGTGAACCCAAAATGTGAATTGGGATATTTTTCATTGCCAAGTTGCTCTCTCTGCTCTATCCTGATTATCATTTTGGTTTTAATCACGGCATAGGTTGTGCTGCATGATTTTTCTCCCTTCCTTTACTCCACAGGAAACAAACCCACTATAAAACATCAGATATGGATCACTTTGGGTGTAAATACACAAAAACACTCTCAAGAGAAGGTTAACTGAGCACTGGGATGCCAATAGTGCCACAGAAACTCTGCTGAGATCCCTATGGACCCTCAGGGCTGGGACTAGTCTGTCATGATCAAGCCTCCAGAAAGCTACTACTCTGAAGGCATTTTTCATATTTTAATGAAAAATAAAAATGGGCAGTGACTGATCACCAGCTGAAAAGCAGAATACACCTCTTAGACAGTGACAACATTTCAATTTTTTTTTTCAAGTTAGTAGCAAGCGATACAACAGTAATCCTTATTGTCACCATCAGGGTTTTCACTCTTCTGAACCTGAATCTTTGCCTTTTGGTCCTAATCCTTGCCTTATGTAAGGCAGGAGTTCACAGGTGTTATCTCAGTCACATCAGGGTCATACTGCATTTTCCAAATCACTTCCAGTTTTTGTAGGATGCCTAAGACTCTCCTACAGAGTGGTGACACTTAGCATGGCTTTTAAAGAAATGGTGGTTAAAATATGGGGTCCTGAAAAAGAAGAAGGAGCAAGAAGTCAAAAACACCTTTGAAAAACATTGCCCAAAATGTCTCTGGTTTATGAAAGTCATCCAAGAACATTGGAGCAAAATAATTTATCAGAAGCCACAAAAATTACAGGAGTGAATCTGGAGTATTCACATCAGCCTGGCCTGAATCTCACCCTTTCAAATATGACTTTTGCAAGATGTTTGGTCAAAATATCCTTTCTCTATTGCCCTTTTGATCTTTGTTGATTATGACAATGCTGTGGGGGGGTACTTCCTAATTTCCTTATGTTGCAGTATAATTTCTATTAGAAACAACATCTCTAGTGTCATCAGGGTGTGGCAAAGATCTGCCTTTTAATCTTTCCATGAGCAAATGGCAGGATGCATTTTTCCCTTCCTACTTTTCTCACCTCCTTCTGCTGACTTTGCCAAGAGTTATGGTAGGAGCAGTCATGGTGTTTCAGTCCTCCCTGTGTGCCATGATGGGCACAGCATGGGCATGAAACGGGGGTGCCACACTGAGACTGGTGTGTCCCTCCTCTGTTGTTTGCCTCTGTTCAGACTTTGACATTTTTTAAGATGTTTGGATGATAAAAAGAGATTGTTCCCCCTATTTGTGTCCCTTCCTATCTTCTCCCTCACCTTCTCTCCTGCCCCTCTGGGATACACAGAAGTGGGATTTCTCTAAGATGTGCAGGGAATGATAATTATAAGACCAAGTGCAGGTTATCTGCACATATTAGTTCTGGTCAGGATCAACAAAGACCTCCTAAATGATTTAGAGTTACTTGGTGTGGATCAATTGTTTATTTAATAAAAAAGTGGCCAATTCAACCCCACACCACATGTCTTGTTTTATTTGTGGCCTGGCTCCCTGCAAAGGCATCTTTGAACAGGCCATGTGTATCCTATTGTGGTGGCAGGCACTTATCCATAGATTCTGTCTCATTCTGCAGGGTTTTTTTTAGGTTTGGGTGGTTTTGGTTTTGCTATTTTTCATTTTTTTTATTATTCTTTCTCCTTTCCCCCACCACCTGCATTACTTCTAGGAATGAATTTAGTTTGGATTTTGTCTTGATTAATAAAAACCCAAGTCCAAGTCTCTGTCAGGAATATGCAATTGGAAATTTGCTGCTTACACAGAGCTTTGCCTTATCTTTCTAAATCAAAACATGCTTTAGAAATTACTTCACATTATCAGAGCTTCCTCTTAAGTCTGGTTCAGACTGGCTATGGGTTTTAAATACTGGAAAAAATAATACAGTGTCTGTGCATGAGGGTGCACATGGGTTGGTTCAGATAATGCTTGCTCTGTTTGTGCCTCCAAAGTGTCTATACACAACCTTTTTTTCTATCCTCTTTTCTTTCAGATCTTTTATTAATATTCTTGAGTATGGTTAATGTTCCTGGAATTGAATTTATCCTGTGAAACCAGTCCCATAGCAGCCAAAAATTTCTTGTTAACATTTGTATGGGCTTTGCACACCTCTGAGGTGGGTCTTATCTTCATCAAGACCTAGTGGGCTTAAGGGAAAGGTCATAGAAGCATGGAAGCATGGAATGGTTTGGGATGGAAGGGAACTTAGAGATCATTTACTTCCAAACTTCTGCCATGGGCAGGGACACCTTCCACTAGATCAGGTAGCTCAGGGCCCCATCCAACCTGGTCTTCAATGCTTCCAGGTCTATGGTCACTGAAACAACCTTTTGTATGACTTTAAGAGAAGGATTTTACCTACACATCACCATCCCCAAGAGCTCAGGATGGCCACGCAGTCATGCAGGAGGGACTAGACACAGAGATAACCTCAGGTGACTGCAGACTGCTTGGGCAACAAGGCATTGTTGCACTGAGTGGTTGGCCACGTGTCAGGGAACACCAGGAATTTGCTTTCATAACACTTCCATGGATGCAACTAGGAATTGAGCAGGTGACTGTATTCCTCTGTAAGAGACTCCATCAGTTTCTCCAGATGAAAGATAGATAGAGCTGGAATCTCTTTAGGGTTGGAACTTTTGTTTCAAATAACCAGTATTTTGCAAAATGGTACCTTGATTTAAATTCCCGCCAGGTACAGAAATAAAACCAACCACAGCAGACATTTTTAAGGAGGTATAAAATAAGTATCCAAGGTGATTTTCTGGGATGGCAACATTCCACAGGAACAGTGGGTCCTCCTGTTCCTCAGTAAGAAGTGGGTGCTCTTTTTGTCACTGAAAAGAAAAACTAAAAAACACAGTGCACTGTCAGGATGAAGGAGGGAATGTGGTGTTTCCATGCGTGCAGGAATGTGACGAGCAGACGTGCACCCAGTGAAGGCTGCTGAGTGTAAGTGGATGTGAATGCCAGGGAAGGATTATACCGTAGGTGCAGAATTGCAGGTCTAATCACATGTGATTATAATTGAATGTAGGGGGAGGTGGGTGGGCAGCCCTGGTGGTGTAACTGAATGGGGAGTGTGAGGGTGTGATTGTAATTAAGTGTGGGTGTAACACTCTGGACATAACTGGATGTGAGTGCCAGGGGTTGGGTACGTAACCCAATGTGAAAGTGTCTCAGTGAGTACATGTTAGTGGAGGGAGCAGGGCATGATTGAAGCTGAAGGTGAGTGTGGCTGAGTGTGTGTATGATGGGGCTGGTGTGTGAAAGTGGGCTCTCAGAAACCAGGATGGCAGCAGTAAAACCACAGGGGATCAGCTACAGGCTCGTGTTTCTGGAGTGAGGGATGTGAGAGGTGAGCAGGGTGTGTGTGTGTGTGTAAGCAAAATGCAGCCTGGGCTTTCTAACCTGCAGTTTTAGCTGGGACAACCCTTCTGCTGGTGTCCTCAAAGTCACAAGCAATCCCACCAGCTTTACTGGAGCTGCATATGCATGAATAAGTGCTCAGTAACAGCAACAAGGACTACAAAATTAGTGGATGCAGTTAATGAACCCAGTAGTGAACAGTGCTGGGCCAGTCTACAAAACATGGCCTATTTGCTCAATAAAATACTATACTTATTTTTTTCCATGTTTATACTCCTTGTGCATTAATTTTTTTTACATATAATTAACCTGTAAGTTTACTGCAGGAAAATATGTACAAACAAGAAATTTCCAATGACTGTAAGAGGATGCTTGTGGCAGAGGTATTTGAAAAATACTTTTTTCATGTCTAACATGTGTTTCTAAGAGCTACATTAGTTCAATCAAGGCAAAGACCTAACACATCATAAACCATATGTAAAATCAAAACTAATTAGCACAGCTTGATTTTCATGTATCAAACATATACAGTCAACGGCTCATAGACCTGAGACTGAGATGCCTCCAAGAAATTATTTGGAATGTGAATTCAAATAATGACTAAATTGTAACCTGGAAGAGTATGTGTGAATGAAAAAAGGAGGTGAATTAATTCAATCCTTCTTTTCCTCTCCACACTAGTTGTGCAGCTCCAGTTTGTGTGCTGGAATGATTTAAAATGATGCTACCAGCAACACACTCATTGCCTTTTACCAATACAGGCAAGTTTCCTATTATTTTCACCTTCCTTTTAACAGCTTCTCATTGAGACAGGCACACACTTCTCTTCACATGCCTTAGGGCTTCTTGACACTTCAGAATTTACCAGAATAGCTATTCCAGAATTCTGGAATAAAACTGGCTACATGGGGGCTTTAATTAAGCAACTACTTGTGAACCATTATCCAGAAAAAGTAAATTTCCAGGAGTAGAAAAGCTTTAGAGAAACATTGTGGCTTAGTGAGTAGAGACATGGCATGGGAATGAGGAAAAAATGCTGTATTTTCTCAGCTCTGCTGGAACAGCTGCCTTAACCCTCACTTTTTGTATTCACTAATGGGGATAGAGAACTGAGGAAGGAAGTTAATGTCACTAGGTTTGGCTTGGCTCTAAAGGAGACACTTGTGCAAGTTGCAAAGGTTCCCTCTGCATGAATGGAGAGAACTTCTTCCAGGGTGGCTTGTGTGCCTCTGACCTGGGTATCCAGATAGGCCAGATGAACATCATCTGTACATCTCTGTTTCTCAGTGTGCTTGAGAGGGACGCAGAGGACTCAAAGGAGATGTTATGAATGGCCTTTTATACTTAATGAACTAAGAGGCCACATCTGATTGCTGAATTTGACATAGGTAAGTGGTAAAAAGATGTTTGTTGCTGCTTAATTCATACTGAGAAGCACTTTGAGGTCTTCAGATATAAAGAACTGCACTTCCCCAGCAGTCTCAATGCTACTATAGAATTTCCTCCTTCCTTGTGACGTGCTTCTTTGTATAAGTGGATTTAAGTTCTGGGACAGCAGGATTCAGCTTTTGTGGCCTGTAAGGTAGGACAGGAGCTTACCTTTCTCAGTATCTTTAGTCACAGATGTGCTCACCACACCCACTTTGCTCTGACACCATTGCAGTGCCTGGTGTTGCTCAGGAGGAACACACAATGTCCACTGGCAGCAGAGGGTCTCTGAGTGTGCCCTCCACATTTAACACTTGCCACTGTTTGTGATTCAAAGGCAGGTCTAGGATGCAAAATAGCTATCCAAAGGGACATTGTACCCCCTCCCATTTCCTCACTCCTTCTTTCACAGTGGCTTATCTGCAGCACGAGGAAAGGAGATTCTTTCTTTTTCTAAAGTAGCCTGGTGGTTTAAGAGGTTTTGTTGGGAGACAGGGGCCTGAAATCTTTCAAGAGGAGCAGGGCACTAACCTCAAATCTCCTTTTTCCTGTGAAAAACAACGCTTACTTCAGCTACACTTTGAATAAAAGTGGTTATGAATTGGAAGTAGCACCACTCGTTATTCACCCACCCTGCTCAGATCAGAATGCCCTTGCTGGATTAGACCCCCCTGGGAGGCTCAGGAGCACCTCCCTTGTGAGCCTCAGCCATGTGACATGTCAGGCCAGCTCAGGTCAGTGCTGATGAATGCAAGGGTAGTTCCTAGAGTCATAAATCATGGAATGGGTTTAGTTGGAAGGGACATTAAAGACCATCTATTTCCAAGCCCCCTGCTGTGAGCAGGGACACCTTCCACTAGACCAAGTTGCTCCAAGCCCCATCCAACCTTGAACACTTCTGGGGCTGGATCATCCACGACTTGTCTGGGAAACCTGTTCCAGTGCCTCTCCTTTAAGAAAAGAACGTCTTCCTCACATCTAATCTAAATCTCTCATCTTTTGGGATAGATAATAGTTTTGAACTCATTCCCCCTTGTCTTGTCACTATCTTTCTATGTAAAAGGTCTCTCTCCCTCTTTTATAAGCCCCCTTCAAGTACTGGAATGCCACAATGAAGTCTCCCCAAAACCTTCTCCTCTCCAGCTGAACAACCCAAACTCTCTCTGCCCATCTCCATAGCAGAAGTGCTCCAGCCCTTTGATAGTTCTCTGATTTGTTATTAACTTCCTTCTATGTTGTAGAGGTGAGCTCTTGGATCATTCTCCCAGCTTTTCCTGAGGTATGAGAGTCTGAGGACATGGATTTTATTCTGATCTGTGGGTGTTAAGTCACTGAGTGTCTGCTTTAACACCCATCCGTCACTGCTAAAGCTTTCAGTGACATCACTGGCCCAAGACTGGGGCCTTCAAGTGCAAATTTTAAGGAATGAATCAGTGCACACTCCTATAAAGGTTCCTGCTGGAAATGACTTGATTAAAAATAACACACTTAGCAGAGGTGTTTCAGCTCCAGCCAGACCTCATTAACAGAATCACTCTTGATGTTCTCCTTGGCAAGCCTGGCGTTAGGTCTGCTTGGAACTTGTTTATGAGGTTGAGGTTTGTGCAGCACACAAGATCTACAGTTGGAGAAGTGTCACTGCATGAGGCTGTAATCCTCGCTGTGGTCAACGTGTTGAGAGTTTTATATTTCCTGACCGCAGGATCTTTCCATAAAGTGGAGGGGGGGAGGGAGGTTATTGTGATTAACCAGCTGGTTTATTAAAACTTCTGGAAGCCACGGTGAAGCTTTAATGAGATTATTGTGTCCATAAACTGCAAAGTTTCTTCTGCTCTTTCTTGTTATGGGGAAAAGAGGGGAACTGGCCAGGCCTTTCTCAGGCCATGTGAAAGGTTTTGGAGACCGTAACTCTGGATGTGAATGGCGGCAGTGAGAGAATGAGAGGCTTTCCTGATGCACTCACCAGCAGAAAATTTATGAGGTGTTTTTTCCCTTCCCCACGGTCTCTGGAGGTGTAAACTGCAGCAGGAGCTTTTGGCAGCTGCTGCCAAAACTAAAAACAGGGACAGGAATCCCTCCTACCCTCAAATCTCTCTGGTTAAACCTGTAGGCTGAAACACGAGCAAGTTTTCCACAGGCTGGTCATGATCTGTGGTTTGAAACCATGTATAGCATTTACAGACCCTGTCTTGGCAGGTCCTTAAGCACCTACACAACAGTATCTGTGTGACCTCAGCCTGGTCTGGCTGTGTCCCCAGTCACAATCACACCAGGCTCCCTTTTCGTCTTGTAGGATGGATAGAGCAGCATTTTTCACACGGTAACAACAAAATTTAACATTTGTATAAGACAACATCTTTTTGCCTTGTTTTCCAATATCAACTGACTCATTGCTCTGCCAGGCAGCAGAACAACATGATAGAGTGCACAAGGAAGAGGTGAAGTTTGTCCTAGATCTGAGGAGCAGCACTAATAAGGTCAGCTGTATGAATTTCTTGGCCTTTCCATCTTGACTCCCCCATTCTTTCTACTAGCTTGAAATGAAATGTGAAAAAAATAACAGGGCAACATAGTAATTTCCTAATATTCTCTCTGCTTTTTTATTATATTACTCTAGATCCTTATTTCCTCATTTTAATCACTCTTTCTTGGTTTTTTTATCCACTTTATTTTTTTTTCTTTGCTTTTGCAGTCTATTAAAAAACAAGAAAAAAGCAGGATGGCATTTAGCCAACTGTCATTTTGTTTGGAGATGTGGAAAAGGCACTGGAAAAACTTCACAGGAAAGAAGAAAAATATGCCAGGTTGTGTCCATTCTGGTGAGTCTTTCTGGACATCAGAAAAAAAAAAAAAAGACCCAACCAGTAGGAAACTCAAATATTTGTAACATAAGGAGTTATAAGTCCATCCTCTACAGCAGACAGCTTGGAGCTATCAGACCCCACTTCCTTGGCATCTGGCCCAAATGGCACAATCGAGTCATATCAGTATCCATATGGGGCAGATTATTATTCATTTGGGTGACTTTGATGCAAAAATAGACAATATCACACCTTCTGGTGTCAGGCTACAGCAGACAATACCTCCATATCCACCTCTTTGTAATCATACTAGTAATTGTTTTTTTTGTTTTGTTTTGGTTTTTTTTTTTAACAAATCAGGAAGGAAAGTGCTGATACTCTTCAGTAGAAACCCTCTGTACATCCCAAGGTGCTACAGGTCCTAGGAGCCATGCTGATAATTTTAAGCCCTGATTAAACATTTCTAAAAGAAAGTAGTGTGTGGTCTGTTTTATAATGAGTACAATAAAAATTACTGGACCCAATTTATCCTTAACAAATGCAGGGCCAGAGGAGAATCCTATTTTTTAGTTGTTACTGTAGCAAATATTTATATTAATTTTTTTTTTTTTAGGCATCAGCTCAACAACTTCTGTTTATTTGTAACACAAATGAAGGGGAAAGGATGTTGTTAAATGAATAAGCCATTTAAATACAGGCATTATAAAAACACAGGGTTGGCTATTAAAGTAGTTATGAAGTCTGATTCAGCTTGCATTTCAATCAGGAGCAAAATTATAATTGATTCAGTAGAAACAGGGCCTGGCCCTAATTTCTTCAGTGCCATCCACTGTAAATTAGTTGATTCACATTTTTACCCTTTTGATGCAACACAGAATATTCCTTAAATTTTCTTAGCAAGGACCCATTGCTGCCATTTGAGACAGGTTAGAACCAGTGTGCCACAGGATCTCCTTCAGGGATGTGATTTTATTATCCTTGTGTAAATAACTTTGCTTGTAGCATATAGATGGGGAAAAAAAGAAGAAATTTTGGAAATAACCAAGTAAAATTCTGATGATGACCACACAAACCCAGTTTATTAGAGGGCAGAAACACCACCAGCACAGGAAGGGCTGGAAACAGGTGAACTTTCTGCAGTTAGGGAAGGCTGATGGGCAGGAGCCTTTTATCTTCCCAGCTCTGACATGTTTGTACTGGATATGATCTTCAACAACCTCAACCCATTTCAGGAATGAACCTACTTGGTTGTACACTGTTCAGTATCCAAGAAACTACAGACTTTCCCTACCTCTTATCCAACTACATCCAGAGATCCAGCTTATTTCAAACACTCTGGGAGTGGGACATGAGTGATTTGACTGCTGAGCAGTGGTGACATGGTACTTCTTCTAAATCAGGAATCTCATACAGAAACACTTGCTGATTTGTATTTGGGTTGCCCTTGAGGTGACACTGAAGGTTAAATTTGCTCATCTTTGACACTGATTTTCCATGCAAAGCTGGGGCCCATGTGCTTGAATGCACATGGTATAGGAGCACACAGTCATCAGATTATAGGGTGGTTGGTTTTGGAATAGACCTTAAAGGCCATCCAGTTACAACCCCTCTGCCATGGGCAGGGACATCTTCTGTTAGACCCCACTGGGGTTGATCCAAGCCCCATCCAACCTGGCCTTGGACACACTTCCAGGGATGGGGCAGCCCCAGCTTCTCTGAACAACCTATGCCAGGGCCTCACCACCCTCACAGGGAAGAGTATCTCCCTAATATCCCATCTAACTCTGCCCTCTGCCCCTGTGAAGCCATTCCAGGCCCTTGTCCAAAGTCCTAGCTCTCTTGGAGCCCCTTCAGAAGGTGTTTTAGGTTTTCCCAGAGACTTATAAGTGGTCTACAAGAAGTTTGCACTGGAGCTGTCAGCATGGCACATGGAAACATCCTGTGCTTGTAATCTGCTGTAGACACAGCCCTGCTTGGAGAGTGTCTGCCTCATCTCTGAGCCTAAGAAGGTATGAGTGGACCTTTTATACTGGGTGAGATAATCCCTTGTACTGTTTTTTTCCCCCAAAAGACCAGTAATCAGTTTTTCCAAGCGAACCCTGATGTTATATCCAGGGACAGGGTCTGATCTTAAGGTGAGCAAAAACACACTCAATTTTTCACTTGCAAAAAATGCTGCAGAGGTTAGAGTAATAGAATACCCTGAGTTGGAAGGGACCCACAGGGATCATCAAGTCCAACTCCTAAGGTTCATTTATTTAGAAAGTTACCACAGGATGTATCTGGTTCATAAATGGTAAATACATCATGGAGGTGGAAAAGTTCTTCCAGTGCCTCCTGCCCCATCCCATCCTTACCACTGCTTCCTGTATTCACCTGTAAAAGACTTGAGCAGTCTGTGTTCTACAAACCTAAGTAAAACATGTGCAGAACAGCAAATTACTTTGTTAGAAACCTTCAAGAATAAGACATGAGGTAGGAATGACCTTGAATCACGAAGTTCCACATGCTGGTGAGGGAATGGGGAGTGTGTCTTCAGAGGAAGTTTCCTAGCAAGAGATGAGAATGCCCAGAGGTCCATCTTCACCTCACTGTATTCTGGACCCACACGATATCAGGGGTGCCTGATATTGCAGATGGTCTGGGAAAGGTGATGTTAAAGGAAAGGAGTTTTTTTCCCTGCAGTTATCAGGCTTCCAGGGAAGCTCTGCATGTTTACACTCATCCCCTGCCAAAGATAATTATATTCCCTCTGAATTCCCAGTTTATTTTTGCTGGTTGAATAAAGTTTGTGTCTCAAATTGTCTATAACATTTCATTGCAGTAATAGTTGCCCCCCCAAAAAAAAAACTTTACAAGGAAAAGGTGTTTGGATGGGTGCGTTCAGGGTCTGTGTCCCCTCCAGGTAAAGAAATAACCAGTCACTCTGTGGGACTGCCTGGTTTAGTCCAGGACTGTACATCTGCATATGATACATGTTAAAGCCCATCAGTCCCATCCCTTCTTCCATCTTTAACAGCACAGAATTATTCCACAAGTTTCTATTTTTGCTAATTGGCAGCAGCTCTGTAATTATGAGATAACCGCTCCAAATGAAATATTTGGGATTGAGTTTGAAATATTGTCTCTTCCTGCCTGCCTGGGGGATTTATGCAAATGCAGGGGGAAAAAAAAATCTACCCTAAGTCAAAAGATTCTGTGGTCTTATCCACCTCTTCCAGGACTTTATGAGCAGGAAGGAAGGTTAGGGCAGTTTTTCATTTCCTATGTGAATGTCAGAGCTTAGAACAATAATGGAGTCTGGAATTGCTCTTAATAAAAAGTATGTTGGAATTATCAGTAGAATGGAAGGGAAATGCACCAGGTGAGATAGAAGATATAAAAATAATTTTCCTGTTACAAAGTAGTTTTCTCCTTTTAAATGGCATGAAGGGCTAATCTGTTTAGGATCCAAGCAAGCTATTTATCTGGTAATTTATTTTCCTTCAAAAAAGCCCATCTGATATTATTAGGATATAAACAGACTGTGTATGTACTGTCAATTTTTTTTCCTTTTTTTCCCCCTTTTTTTTCTGGTTTCAAATAAAGAAAAAAGCTGATAATTTCGACTGTGCATCTGGCAGCCACTGTCTGCAGATCAGAAGCACAAGATATAGATCAAGACATCTATAAGATTCATCAGACAAGCAGTTAATTTTAAGTGTGAACTTTAAAAGCCCCAGATTACTAAATTTGGAAGAAAAGATGACACAAGTTCAAGGGTTAACACGGCTTGAGTATCCCAGGGCAAGCTAAGTACAGCACTTGGGAGGCGTTGTCTTAAAAATACCCTTAAGCATATAGAAATAATAATAATAATATGGTAAGTTCCATCAATTTCTGATGATCTGAGCAACCTGGTCTAGTGGAAAGTATCTCTACCCATGGCAGGGGCATTGGAATGAAAAGATCTTTAAGATCCCTTCCAACTCAAGCCATTCCATGATTCCATAAATAGTTGATACAAAAAGTATACCATGCCTGGAATTCTGTGCAGAAAACTGGAGACTTTGTCAGATTTCCCTGTTCACAGGAAAGCAAACAAACCCAAATGCCATAAAAGACATGAATGTTGCATTACACATGCAGATATAGTTAGTTAATGTGTATAGTCTGTGTTCATATACATGCACAGGTGTTTAAACAGGGGAAGTGGAGAATGACAATGAGTCGTTGTTGGAGAAAAGAGATACACCAGAAATCAAAACTTGCTTCTGGGAAGTATAAATATGAAAAAGCAGTATTTGTTACTGCAACAACACTCATGAGATTTCTAAAGAGATACTGAATATCTGGGGGGTAGATTAGTCTCATGTAATGTTGCATGTCTAGACAGTGGGTACCCAATCTAAGCTGGTTGTCTGAGTTGTTGATCATCTCTCAATAGTCAATGGGAACAGACAGGACCCTCCAGAGCACAGCTCATCTCACACTGGGATGGATTAGGCCTTTTCAGAGGTTTCTGTCTTTCTTCACTGACTGCAAGAGGAACTGATTAAATAGTGCAGACAGATGTCTAACTTTCTGATGGTTAAAGTTAGGAGAGGTGAATTTATTCCTCCCGTTCTTCCAGGTTAATGCCTCCAATCCCAATAAACTGCTGTGGTGTTTGAGAGGCATTAGGTCAGATTGCTAATCTAAATATTAGGAAACCAAAGGCTTTGGGCTACTCAAACTTTTGTACACCTCCAATCTGTAAGCATTAACTATACATTCTCCATTATTTGTCCTTCATCTGTCCTTTTGTTGCCACTAATTCAAATTCATGGAGCATGAGACCACATTCCCACTGCTTGGATAACACCTAAATCCTATGGATTTATTTTGGCACTGCCTACAACCCAGTGCCAGGTGAAGCCAAGCATGCAAGTACATAAAGTATCATTCAGAGATAAAGAGAGGTGGGACTCAGAGGTAAAGGCACCTCAGTGTTGTTTTCACCATGCAGGTGCCTGTGGGCTCTCCAGGAATTTAACATCTCACTATGGGAAATAGTCAGCACTGTCAGTGGAGTATAGAGAGAGTGTCAGCCCACACTTACATTTAATTTTAATCTGATCCCACAGAAGCTCGAGTTGAAAGGTCAAATGTAGGTTATTTTGTCCCACTCCTGACCCTGGATGGCACTGAAAATTGTAGACGATTTTGTGCAACTCCTGCTACCTGCCCACCTCTCATTTGTCCCTAAATGATACCTGGAGTTATGTAAGTCTCTGCTGAGTCAACTCTTGTTGTGCCTCATTCTTGGTGTCAGGTCCCCAAAAGCCAGACTAAATAAAGTTCCTAACTGTGACAGGGTGAGTTCAGCTAAAAATCGTGGCCCTGAAGAACACATTGATTGACTTGCCCAGAGGGCATCTTCCACATTAAAATCTATTCTATACCATGAGATCAAGGGCAAAGGAGAAAAATGAAGGAAATAGGGATTTATCCTACATTCCTAACACCAGGCACAGGCTGTTCTGCAGGGAGGAATGCAAAATTTATGGGACCAGGGGAAAAAAGAGGGAAAATTTCTTTGCACCTGGCTTGTGGTCTGGGATGGAAGACTCCTGTCGTCATGTGTGCAATGTGCACTGAAAAGTCACAGAGTAAAACATGCACATAGTCCCTGGAGAGGTCTGCATCAGTCTTGGTGATGTCAACTGACTCATCAGGCAGCCTAAATGTCATCATTTGGGTTACTCCACCGAGCGAATACCTGCTGCTTTCTGTGATGGCTGTTTTGGGTGTTTGTAGTAAATGATCTGGATAACATTCTAAGATCTCAATCCAAGTACAGAGGAGAATAGATTCCACCAAATCATTATGGATGTGGAGCTAAGTGCTTCATCCTTTTTAATAACAAAAGGATTAGGACACTTTAAAAAAAATTCACCTAAACTTTATTTATTCATGTTCAGAAGTAGCTAAACTGAAGTCAGCGAAGTGCCAATGGTGTAACATCAGGGCAAGCAAGGTCTGAAAGAGTCACAAAATCTGATTTTAAGCTCCACTAAGCCTTTATGATAATTACCATGCAAATCATCCAGGATACCTTGCTTCTAACGGGCTTTTGCTGAAGCTGTAACATTCTGCAGTGTGCTTCTCCCAGGCCTTGGATTTTCTGGCAGTGCACACGTGCTCACTGTTAATGAAAGCAAATGGCTACAGGGGATTCCAAGTCTTAAATTTAATAACAAAATTAAAGCAAACAGTGATTTTGCAGCAATGTGAAGGGCTTTGCAGTGGACATGCCAATGGTGAGTTGCAGCTGAGCCCAGACGTGGGCATGATCTGATCAGCACCTGGAATGGCAGAGAAGGGAAAACATATTTTCTCCTCACCATCTCCTTTTCCTCCTCTCAACCTCTCCCTCAGTGCACCTGTGAAGGCTCAAACTGCTTTTCCCCCCTCTTTTTTATTTTCTTCCCTTTTCAACTCTCCAGCTGATGCCGAAAAGGGAATTTCCAAAGCACCCAGGATCCCAAGAGCACCGTGCTAGGAATAAATAGCACAAAGACAAGTCATTCCATGGCAAATACCACTCAGTAGGAAGCAGGAAAGCTGGAGCAGTAAGTATGCCAGTAATTCTAATCAGTATGCCCCCTTTGCATGTCAGGCAACAAATGCAGAACAAAGTTGGTTAAAATGCACGTCCTGGGACATTTTAACATCTGGAACTTTTTATGTATTCATGAAGATTGTGAGTCAGATTCAAAAAGCTGTTTAAACAAGTGTGTTGATACACATAAGGTTTACTGTATATATAGAAAAAAAGCAGCATTGTTAACATGTTTTTTTGTATCGCTGCCAACCTCCTGCCAACTGGGGATGGAGTGTAGGTTGTTGGCATGGATTCCTAAAACTCTCATTGGAATGGAAACTTCCCAGTGCTGGTTCAAAGGTTAGCTGGTTGTTTGATTTAAGCCAAAGAGCCTTTAGAAAACAGGGATTTATTTTTTCATCTAAATGAGAGTTTATGTTGGTAATTCTCACATTTGTTTTTGGTTGTTACTGGAGATGTTTATTTGGGCTCGAAACAAGTGGTCTGGTTGACTTGGTGCTAAAAAAGGATGATTTAATTTGGGTAAGACTTGCATTAGAGAAGTAGCTGATTGTTTATGAAGGGATTAAGCTCGCTTCATGCTGGTTGTGTGCAGATGAGGCTCCTAGTCCTGGTTAATCAACTAGCAACCTGCTTTAGGACTGAATGAATCCCTGTTTAAAGGTTCCTACCTCTTTTGCTCTGAATCCACAAGCAGAAACGGGATGTCTGTTTTGGTCCAAGTGCCTAACACTGACTGAGGTGTGATTAGTGCCGCTCTTAACAGGTGTTAGTGAGATGAACTTTGTGCTTCAGAGATATAAACACTTCCAATCTGTTGAATAATCTCCAGCTACTTAAGAAGCAAAATTTAAGTTTGTCTCCAAACTCCTTTTGGCTTTAATAAAGGGAAGTGAACTGTTTATTTTAAAACCACGTGGTTGGAGTGTGAAGCTGCTCTTCATCTCATGAACCCTTCCATCAGCAGTCTCACATATCCATAGGTCAAATGAGTTGAGATGAAAAACTGTAGCCTGAGCCTTGTGGTGCACTATGGAAGTATCTTCTTGGGGGTAAAGCAGGAGGCAAAAAGATTTAATTTTTCCACCACTTGTTCATGAACCATAAGGGATTCTGGGCCTCAGGGAATCCATCAGGTGGTTTTATATCCAAGACAATGGGTTTGAGCTACAATTAATTAATTAATCAGTATAAAACACCCTGAGATTTTGCAAGGGTTAGAGGCAAAAAATGCTAATGCTAAGGTATATGGCAACCATTAGGATAGTGCACATGTAGAAAGAAATAATATTTTATGAATGTGTTTACAGTATCCTCATTTAATATCCATTTGGTTTGATTGCCCTTAAAAAAAAAATCTTTATTCCAAATGTTACATTCTGTTAGCTCCTTGTAGACCCATAAAACTTAAAATGTAAGTCATTCATTCTTAAATTTGTTATGCTTTTCTTTAAAAAAGCAGTTTTCCATAAAGAAAGACCTTTTTGTAAATATTCTGTCAGAAGGTGCTTGCAGCCAGCTCTCTGGTTAGGCTTTAAAGTGTTAAATTATGCCTCAATTCTTTTCTAAGATGGAATTTACATGTCTATAGGTTAAAAGCCTAAATTTAAGGAGGTTGATATGGATTTCCTTTGTATGCAGTGGAGAAGACAGATAATTCCTGAGATAAATAGACCTAAAAGAAGTATTTTACATAAATGAGATGAAAGACTTGCTGAAAGAGTCTATTTTTCTCTCTTAGTTAGGAAACAGTTATAATTACACTATAAATTGTGCAAATCACTATACCTTTAACTGCATTAGTAAGACTAAAGTCATGAAGACTTTAACCACACTGAGAAAGGATGAATCCCACATCTGGTTTCCATTTTTTAAAATGAGACAGTGTAATGGATTTCCCTATTTGACCATGTTTGATTCACAATAGTTTCATGTGCCTTCTCACCACAGAAGCTGGACAACCTTCAGTGCAGTTATCTTGACATCTAGATGAGGCCAATAAGACAATTAAGTTCCATGGAAATTAAAGTGTATTGAGAACTGAGGTCCAACATCCAATCTGATATCACAGAGGAAGGCAGGAGACGGATGGATTTTGGTTTGTACTTAACTCTGCACGCATTCCAATCCCTAGAAGTGTTGGATGGGGTTTGAGTGGGAAGGGACCTGGAAGATCATCCAGTTCCAACCCCCCTGCCATGGACAGGGACACATTTCACCAGACCAGGTTTAACCTCTTCAGTCGGGCAGTTAAAATCAAGGTACACTGACAACTTGACTTGAGTTACTGACTCATGTGTTGGTCCTGATCCCTTTGAGAGGTTCCAGATTATTTCCAATGCCTATGGAGCTGTTGGATGCGACACAAAAGATATTATACACAGCTCTTTGGAGTGGAGGCTGCATACACCTGTTTGTTGAAGTCTTGGACTTGAATTGTGCAAAAAAAGGTCGACATTTCTGTGAGAAGATCATCTCTTAAGAGATTTCTTCAACATCTGCTTCTCATCCCATCACAAATGCTGCCCATCTTTGGGATGCTTTGGCATTTCCACTTCCAGCCTCAGCTTGCGACCAGCAGTAAAAGAACAGAGGAACTTGATGAAGTCTGGTTTGAGTTTAGGTGTAAAAACGACTGAGGCTCATCTGCTTTCTATCTCCTATGAATTGCTGCCTAGTCCTTCTCAGTCAAGATGATCAAGTGAAGATTATTACATTTTTAAGGAGATTGTGTAGGGGCCTAGAATAGGGGCTGGGTTAAAAGAACCAGGAGATCCTTCTCCCTGTGTCTCCTCTATAAATCTCTCATTATCAGAATAATGTCTCATTTGTGGTCTTGGATGGCTCTGCCTTGAATGAGTCATATTTCTTTTGATACAGATGATTCATATCACTTCTTGTACAGCCCAGGCTTGATCTGCACAAAAGCTTAGCAGCAGAAAAGCTATAGCAAACAGGCTCTGCACATGCTCCAAGTTTCTGATAATCAGCCTTTATTTAATTAAGCCTCATATCTGTCTTGTGAGGTAATTATTATTATTTTACAAGTTGTACTTTATTGTAAAAAAGAAAAAAAAACCCAGATATTAAAAGATGGATGAAAGTGATGGGAGGTGTTATTGTAAAGATCTGGATTCAGAAGTGTCTGTCTTACTATTGCTTCTAAACAGACAATGCTTAATGCAAGTTTTAGATACAACTTCAACACAGCCAAAAAGTGTCTTTATTGGGCTCCTGTAGCATACCATGCTCTGATTCAAGAATGACAGATTGCTGGGTCCTTGATTTTAGTGATGGAAGTGTTTGTGTGTGCCTTTTCCAAGGGATAGCCATCAGGAAGCAGAAATATGTCCCTTGGTGGGGTTTTGCAACCAGACACAGGGAATTCTGAATATGATTTTTTAGCCTCCACTCCCCTTCTATCAAACTGCATTGCCTTGGTTTCTTAGGCTGCTTCCTTCAAAAGATAATCCCTCTCTTCCTCTGCCACTTAGCAGGATTGTCCAGCATTTAAACTTGGAAGAAAAAGGTGTTTTCCAATTTAGATGTGAATGTTTCTGCACTTTTCCTGCACGCTGCTAAGATGGATCATGGTTTCTGCTTGTGGGGGAGCTACCAGTGGTGCAGTTGAACTGGATTCAGCCTCTAAGAGCTCTAAACATACTTGAGGAGGAAGAAATTGTGAATGAAACCCAAATGAGGGAATGTGTAGTTAAGTAGTGATTTGATGCAGTTTGCCAGTTGTGATCCTCTTTGATTCTGCCTCAGCAGCATGATCTTCACAGCTGAACCTGGCAAGTAAAGGTATGTGTTCTCTCGATATTATTGTGTTTAGACCTGAAAGCAAACACTGAAAACAGTTTTATCCTAAGAAAACCCCACCAAAAATATAAAAAGAAACAATCACGTGTTAATTGCATCTCTTGTGTAAAAATAGTTGAAACCATAAGTATCTGTGAAAGTTCCACACCTTCCCTCATCAGAAAATACTGTGTTTTTGGCTTTTTACTCCACATGGGTTTTTATATCATTGAAAGAAAGATAAATTAGCCTCCAAAGTCTGACAGCATTGGGTTTCTTAATAATTCCTCTCTTGTACCAGCAGACATGATCCAATATTAGATTTCATCCTATTTACTCCAGATTCATTATGAGGACACCTTCAAAGATAAAGGTAGAAAATTAGTCAGTTTGAAATGAGAACATAAATAAGATACCTAAGTGATGTGTTTATAACATTACAGAAAGAGAAAACAATTTGTGGAAAAACAAGCTGCCCTGTCTATTCAGACACCCAGGCTGGTTGAATCTATGGTTATTTTCCTAAAAGAACTTAGAAAATAAGTGTAATCTTCCTATACCAGTATTTCCATCTATGCATAAATGGGCACTTGGAAATAAATGACTGATGAGGTGATACATCGGACATCATATCTGTCAGATGTAACAATGCTAACCCAGTAAACCATAACAATATTTGTTAATGTAGCTGCAGTAACAACTCCCACACCCTCTATTTCAATTGGACCTTTTGTTCTGATAGGTTACATTTAATGTAGTGGATTATTAGGTCATAAAAACATATAATTGTTTAGGCTGGAAAAGACTTCTGAGATCAATGAGTCCAAACCTTTCTCCAGCACTGACACATTCACCACTAACCCACATCCCCAAGTGCCACATCTACACATCTTTTAAAACTCTCCAGGAATGGAGACTCCACCCCTGCCCTGGACAGCCTGTGCCAGTGCTTGAATAATTTTCCTGTTGCTGTTGACTTTAGGTGAGAGCCATTAAGACACGTGTGATCTTAGGTAGTTAGCTAAAACTAGAAAGGCAGTTTGATCTTTTAATAACTGGGTATAAATGTTATCAGGAAGTTGGTTGGTTATCAGGAAGCTCAAGTTCTGGATCACTGAAATTCATTTTTTCTATAGAGCTGTGACCACCTGCTAGATTACATGGAATAAATTTGCTTTCCCAATGCAGTTCCTTGCTTACAAGCAGGTACATCACAAACATAGTCACTGGAATCCGTCACATTGTGAAATATTTAGTCATACTGATTCTAGTGAAATAGATGCAAAGCCCTTTTTCTTCTAGGTATAGGTTCAGAGAAATATCTCAGAAGGAGATGTCAGACTGAAAATTTGTAGAGATGTGTCTGTTTGCATGGATAAGCAGAGATTCATTTTCCAGGTTATCATCCTTTTGCAAAATGTGCAATTCATAATGAAAATAAAAACACACCCCCCCAACAAACAAACCAACAAAACAAACAAAAAAAAACCCCAAACTTCTGAAAGTCTTGAAACAAAACATCATAATTTTAGCAAGAAAAGCCAATTTCCAGCTAATAATCTAGATAATAATAGCCAATATCTAGCTAATAATCTAGCTAATTAATATCAAGCTGAATATCTAGAGATATCACTGTAATTAATTCAGTGATAATGAGGCAATCAATACATCGACACTTTCAGATTTGACAAAGATGATTACTGGATCACCATTTATCTCCCAGGTTTCCCAATACTCAGTGCCTTTAATGAAAAGTCTCCTTTGACTCTTTCCCATTTGATGTTTTCGCTTGTTTGAATTATTAGCTCTAATTTTGTCAAGCTGGAATGTTCCTGAGCAGGCTGCTGGGATACTGCAAGATTCATGGGTTTTGGATATTGTACCACAGTAAAACAGCTGGAGGGGAGGGGAGAACCGGTATGGTGAGTAATGGCAAATGCATCCATCACAACAAAGAAACTTCTATCAGCCCCACTGGCAAAACAGTGAGTTACTGAGCAATCAAGGATATCAGGCTGAGGTTTTTGAATGATGGCTAAATATACTTTCCCCTTAGAGGAGTGATCTTGCTTTGGACTGATGATATTTGTTGCTATCAGTGATGACAATGAACATCTGTGCTCGGTGGTAGCTGCTTGTAATTTCTTTGCCAAACATATCCACTCATAGGACAAATAGATGTGTTTTGAAATGAGCAATAAATAAGACCAAAAAAGCAAGCAAGATGTATAGAGATGTGGCACTGCCCAGCCACCTTTGAAAAAGTTATTTTTGACTGACCTAGTAGCATCACTAAGTCTATTTATACCATCTCCTACGGTTTATTCTAAAGCTTTTTAGCAGTGACATACAATGTTCCCATGGGGTAAAAGAACTACCAAGCCATGAGCTCTGTCAGCTCATAGTTTGTCACAGAACAGATACCTTTCTTCAAAACCATATCAGTGCATGTACTAAAAGCACCAGGAAAGAAATTGTGGCACAACTGAAGTTAATTGTGAAAGTCTCATTGACTTCAAAAAGGACAAGAGTTCAGTCACTGAACACAGCTCTGAGGTTCTCTCCAGTTTTGGTCTGCCTTTGGAAACAAGTCTTGCAATAGTGAATGGGGTTGAAGCACTAAAGTCTGTCAATTTGGTATTTAAAACCTTAATTACTTTAGGGATGAGTATGGATTCAAAATTTTGAGCTGGCTTTGATTCACAACCCTTCATCTTGTTTTAATCATTTTGTTTTCATCATTACATTGCTTAATAGGTCTGGGGAAGGTTATATAAACTATCATGTTACTCACATGACTTTCATATGCATATGCAAAGTCAGACTGGATAATTGTAAGGGGGTTTTTATTGTCTTAACCACCTCTTTGTTTAAGGTTGTAATTCACACCCATCCTCCTTTTTTTTCTTCCCATCCCAGCTTCATAACTGAGAATTACAAAGAAAGAGGGAAAAACATAAATGTGATGGGAACATAATGCAAACAGCAGTGAGCACATCTCAGAGCTTGGAAAGAACTTTTAAGGAAGACAAACACCAAAGAGGGTGCACAGAGACTATTTCATGCTTGAACTCTGCTGTCAGGGGAGCAGTTACAACATACCACCCAAAGTGCAGCTGTAATTATGAGAAGTGAACTAATAATGGGTAAGCATATAAAAGCAAAGACTGGAAAGAGACTGTCAAAATAAACTAGGAAATGAGGCCACTTAAAGCATGAAGATAGACATGGCACAGGCCCTTAGGGACTCCTGTAAGTTTGTGAGGGACAATTGACCTTTTGTTCACACCGCTCAGGACCCTCTAAATCTGCTCCCTCTTGGTATTTGCAGTGAGAAGAATCTTCAACATGAAGTCTTGAATAACCTTAATCAAATTTGTATTTTAAGTAAATTAACAGTGTATCATGGGTTTGTAGGAGCCACAGCCTGTGTCCAGTGTGAGCAGCCACTGCTGCAGGGGAAGAATGGAAGTCCTCTAAGTGGGATAAAAGTTGATGGCTTTGTTTTTGGACTTTGTTCCTTGCTCTCTACAGGCTTCAGATGCACAAAATTAATGGGACCATGGTTAGATATTGTTTTCTGTGGGAATAAGCAAGACAGAGATGGACATATTCAAATGGCCTCTTGTGGGTCTCTCACCTGACTACAACAACAACATCTCAGCTTAAAATGATGGGTGGATTCAGTGTGTTAGTAGCTCTGGAGAATAAAGACCTACTCTCGATGTAGTAAAATGAGAGAGATTTTTACAGTGTTGGATTTCTCACTCCAGTGAAGTTTATTCTCATCGGCTGCATCAGGAGATGGTGTCTCTTCTTCATCTTCTTGAAGTGGTGGAGGCATTGGTGAACTCAGGAATTCTAGTATAGGATTCCCTTTCTGATTAATATACACAAATCTAGTTTAGATGAATAAAATCCCAAAACATGTTTGACTGAGTCACCTGAGTCCATAGTGGTATTAGATTGCTGGACAACCAATTCAAGTTATTAGATATTGAGCAACATGCTCTAGTGGAAGTTGTCCCTGCCCATGGCAGGGGATTTAACAAGATGATCTTCAAGATCCTTTCCAACCCAAATCATTCTGTGATTCTATGGCATGACACAGGACATATAAGATATCTGAAATCTTTTGTTTAAGTATCCTACAGTATCACAGGTGGTACTAGACACCAGTGGCTGAGTACTTGAATCAAACTCTTTGTTAATACAGTCAGTGGGGATTGGAAAGAAATTAATTTTCTCTTAAAGTAGACATCTAAGCAACATCTATTCTAGGAAATAAAACACTGCCAGAGTTCAGGGGTGAGAATGGTTTTGCCTGTGGTCAAGATGATACTCTCACAAAATATTCTTCCAGTAAATTAGAATTCTTCTAATTCTTCTAAGGTGAATTAGTACAAACCAAAGAATCTTCCCAATGGAGAGTTTGGATCTGCCCATCTCATTTTGGATGCTAAAGGACTTTAAATCATGACCATGACCAAAATGTGACAGCTGGCAAAATGACCCTGATAAAGACCTTAACTTTATTGGTTATATCTGTTCTGATGATGGAAGTAGAAATACCTCTTTCTTACTTTGACATCAAAGTTGCATGTCTTAATCTCAACTGAATCCCACCTCTGGAGCAGGATGGGGCAGAGCTGGGGGCAGAAGGCACCTCTGTGGGGATGGGGACATGAGCCCAGGAGTTGGAGTAAGGGTCAAGACCACTGAAGGTAACCATGATTTGGCACACCTAGGAAGAGCCAAGGTCAGGTCTGAATGTGCTTCAGTTCCTGTCAGGGGGAAACCAGCACTTTTATTGACCTGTTCAGTCTGGCAGATGTTTGAATAAGATATATGTTTGTTAGAGCTGTGATTTCACAGTTGCTCTTAACTGATTAAACTGGTCTCTGGATTGTAGTATGATGACCCTCCACCTGCAGCCACACACACCTCCCTCCTCTCTTTCATGCTGTTTGTTTGGTTTTGTGTTCTTTTGTTGTAATTGTTGGTTTTCACTGAGAAGTCATTGGAAAGATTTACCCGAACTTTAATGGTCTCCCCCTCCTCTTCCTGTTCGGCAAGATCATTTTGGGGATCCAGTTTAGAGTGAGGTTCCATAGTTTGGGGACCCAGCGCACGGTGAAGTTCCATAGTCCCAAATGATAACAGCAAAGGAAGGGGCAGAGAAGCACAGCCTTGGGAGACACTGCCAATTTTTGTGGACATGTGTTCTTGGGGTGGCTCAAAGCAATGGTGAGCCCCAGTGTGTGGATGTTGGATACTTCTTGTGGTGGAATACAGCTGGTGTCTCTGAGTACTTATTTAGTAGTGCTTTCACTGGAATTTCACTGGTAGCTAACACAGGGTTTGACTCTAGCTGGAGTAAAAACTTGTAGTTTAGATTCAGTGAAGAGAGAATGGAAAGTATCAACTCCAAAACTCTCACCCACTAACAGTTGATGTTTAAGGCATGCTAATAACCTGCTGTCAAGATTACAAATTAAATTAACTATTCAGATTACCTTTGTGCTAAAAAAAAAGAAGAAATTTTCCTCTCCCTTCTGTGCAACTGATCTGAATTGGGTGGGACAGTCAGGCCTTGCCCCACAGTAATTGGGATCCCATGCCAATCCATGTATTTCACTGCCACTGCTCCTGATTTACATTGGCAGCAAATGTTTTTCCACATCACTAAGAGATATAGTTCTATTTAAGACAGATTTATTTCACCGGAAAGGGAGATGAAGTACTCCCATGAATACTACATGTAAAAAAAAAAAAAAAAAGCTTTGCCTCTTTACCTCCTTTCCCTTCTACCCCCTGCCCCCTCTCCTTTCTGTAATGCTGAATGTAATGAAGCAAAATTTGTTGCAACAGATCTAAACATGACAATTCGGCAATTTTTATTTCCTTAGTTCAGCTGAATTTGTTATTCTCATACAGTCCTGTAATTGCCTTTTTCTTTTTCCCCAGCTATCAAGTTCACACAGGTAGAAAAAAGACTGCTTTAGATCTGAACTTGATGCTGGAGGTCGTTGGGAAGATTATGTAACACAGCTCAAAAAAAGCTTTACAAACTGTTCAAATAGCAGAACATTTCTAGTACAGTGCAGGAACATAAAAGTGAAACCAAACAAACCCAAACCGTTTTGCAATTACTGACAAAATCATGCACTGGCAGAAAATGTGAAAGCACAACAGGAGTGGAGTGATGGAGTTTTTTTTTTTTTTTTTCTCTTTTCTTTATCTTTTGTCCTTTCCCCCCCCCCCCCCCCCTTCCTTTTTTCTTTCCTTTGGTACCAATAAAGCAAATGCATCTCAATTTTTGAAACAACTGCAGACACATCCACTCCCCCTGCCTTACTACTTCCCTTTGTATTCCCAGCACCAGGAAAAGATAAAATAGCATTAGCTTCAAGTGTAAATTAAATGATGAATGTTACAGTTCCCTTTTTCCGAATCTAACTCTTTAAACCTTAGTTTAGAGACTTAAATGTGGAATGAGGGACTGTGTCCTGTTTCTCCCTGCTGGGTTCATTTAGGATAAAACCCAGGCTGTCCTGCATTTTAGTTGGAGACTTGCACACAGTGGGGGTGATTGGACTTTCTCTGCCCAAGGCACAACATATGCTACTTCCCATCACTTTAATAGGCATTAGTTCCGCAGACAGCACTGGTCAAATGTACATTATTCACAATCACTTTAATGCAAATATGCAGGGATGAGAGAGAAAATATGTCACAAAGAAAGAATCGGCCATTTCCGTTCTTTTCTGATTTTCTCCTTCTATCACAGCATCTCTCCTTTCAGCACACCTGTCTGTCTACTTATACACTGCATTTTTTTGGGAGGATTTTTTTTTTTTTTATGGTGGGTGTCAACATTGTTTGTTGAAAGTGTTTAAATGTAAAATATCAATGCTACACTTTAACTAAAAGTGCTGCCTTATTGTTATTCTTAGCACTCACAGGACTGTGCTTTCTTCTTCATTGTCAGCCTCTTCTGTTTTGGAAGGTTCATTCTTAAAATTTTTTTATTATTTTTGGTCTGCTGAATCCTTTTGTGCACCCTCAGAATGACCTGTGTCTGCAACAAATAAAGCTTCCTAATTAAATTATTAACACCAGAAATGTATTCATATACTTCTGCTTAGACGAGGAATAGTTTCATGTTCTTTGCATTTACGCCCTGGTTTCTTTACATTTTTATTTTAGCTGTGTGAATTACACCCAGGGCTCTGCACATTGCCACTGTGCTATAAATCCTGTTATGGTACTGCATTATAAAGGAAACCACAAAGATATTTGTAGTATCTGCTGCCTGTTTACCTGCCTGTCCATCTTTATTTCCTTGTGATGGTCCTGAACAGATAAAAACTAAGCAATACTTCTTCTTTGGGGATCTCAGACAACCCTAAAAAAATAATGAGTACAATTCAGCAGCTTATTCAGAATATGATGCTGCAAGTCAAAATATCTAAGAATTTACCAGTTTTTGTTCTTCTTTTGTTCTCATTTCCTGGCCAAGTGCAACAGTTCCCTCCCACCCTGCCCACCCCTTCCTGCAGGTGTCAAAGTTTTTCTAAGTTATCACACTTTTGATTGTTTCTTTCCAACCAACTTCCTACAAAAATCCAGTGGATGTTTGGACTGAGTATGGAGCGTGAATCCAAGCTTATCAGGCATTTGATAAAGTGGAAAGATGTTGCAGTGTGGCAGCCAAAATCAATCTAACCTTTGGCTGCCACTGTGTTCCTTAAGAGAGAGGAATTGTTCCTCTCCTCCTAATAATCGAGGCCAATGGTAAAACCTTGGCCAGACCCCAAATGAAGAATATCAGTTCATGAACTGTATCAGCACAATCTGAGTTGCCTCTCCAGGGAGGTTCCATGCCACACTGGAAGGATCTTTATTGTAACAAAGAGAAAGAGCCATTAGATCCAGAGATCTTGTGCTTGAATAAATTGAAACCTCAGATTTCAATCCAAGAGCTCACCGGATCCACCAGGATAACTTTCCAGAAGTGCTAGCTTCTGCAGATTTTATTTCTTTAAGGCTGTTTATTTTTCCTAAGAAAATATTCAAGCTCTGCCACTGGTTCATGGGGTCATGGCAGGAGCTTATTACCATTATTTAGGGTGTTTGGAAATTAAATAAAATATGGTCAATGGCACAGAATATTGGGGCATTGGAAAGCCAACAGACTCCTATAAGAAATGAATTGGAAAAAAAAATAAAATTGTTAGAGAGTCAGCTGTGAAACTCAAAAAAATATATTTTTTTTAAACAGATATATTCCCATGACATATTTTAATTCAGACAAACTGGTGTTTTCTGAAGAGACCCTATTTCCCTCTCACACACACCAAGTATGCCCACAATGTTGTTCACTTTGCCCGTTTCATTAGTGTCAAGTGATTAGGCATCCATTGCAAAATGTAACATTGCATCTAGTTTGCTTTCAAATTGATGGCTTTTCATGGCACAGTGCTGTACCTATGACTTCTAATTGAAGCTCAATTTTTTCCTTTTAAGTGTAGAAGGAAAGACAAAACAATAGGTATTTTGAATGGCATGTATTTTGAAACACAGATAAACCTTTTGGCAACCTGTTTATAGCATCCCGTTGAAAAACAGTACTCAGTGCTACAAAGAGGATTAAATGATGGCAACATGACAGATGAAACTTGGTTCTTTTGATTATTCACTGATACTTTATTGTAACCTCACCAGCATCGATCCAGATTTACCTCACCAGAAAGAAGAAAACAATTTTGCTTTTGGTTTTTTTATATGTCATTATATTGGAAAGTTACACAGATTATAATCAAGGCTGGCCAAGTGCCAGATACCAGAGAGTCCTGGCCAATGATCTATGTGTTTTCCTGGCCTAGTGAGATAAATTGCATCAATTTTGTAAGGAACAACAACAAGGAGCAAATCAGCAAGCGTTGCATCTGGACACCTTCAACTTCTCAGTCTAAATGAGCTCGCGCCCAGTTACATCTGGATTAGCCAAGAGGTTTTTGTATTATTTCTAGTAGTCTGGTAGTCTTTGTCTCTCTATGTGTATAACAAGGTGTTTTATTGGATCTGTCACTATCTCGCAGAAAAAAATAAAGGCCAATAAAAATAACAATTGAAATTACTATGCTCCTGCTTCTCCTCCTTCCTCTGAAGCTATTTGCTTTATTTATGCTTTTACCAATACCAGAGGAGTTATATGAGTTTTTAAAAAAGGTTTGGAACTAGCCAAGCATTGCTTCCCCTCGGAGCAATCACTTCATGGACCACTTTATTTACTATACAGTTCAGATGTCAGATATTTACATTGTAGGGGGTTTATTATTAATAGATTTTTCAATTGGGAAAGCCTGTGTTCCCTGAACTTAGTAGGACTTTATCTTTTCTTACCATGGCGATGAGTGATTTATGTGGACAGCTCCTATTAATGTTAATGGAAAGCAAATGCGTAAATCTCTCCACAGCACACAGATAACAATCTGACAAAAGTGGTCCAAGCAATGGGTCTAACTAGCAGTTAGCATAAAAGATTGACATCAGCTCCAACTCAGTATTTATACAAGTACTGTTAATCTAAATACAGAATCAAATTAACCCCTTGTGTAATTCCTGCTTCGGAATTTCAGCACTCAAGACTATCACAGACCTGCTCTGCCTTCAAATGCAGAAGCTAAATCTAAATGCAGGGAGCCTAAGGACTAAATTCTGATACCCTACTTCAGTCAGAGGGGACCCTCATAGTGATTGACAGGAAGCTGAACATGAGCCATCAGTGTCCCTCTGTGGCCAAGAAGGCTGATGGATCCTGACCTGTTTTAGGAACAGTGAGGCCAACAGGACCAGGATAGTGATTCTTCCCCTGTACTCAGCACTGGTGAGGCCACACCTCGAGTGCTGTGTCCAGTTCTGGGCCCCACAGTTCAGGAAGGATATTGAGGTGCTGGAGCAGGTCCAAAAAAGGGCAACAAGGCTGCTTTACATGCTTTTTGCAGTTAAGCACCTAAAATACCATTAAGAAGACAAGATCTCTCATCAGAGTCCTTGAAGAACTAAGAAAAAGGGTGATTTAAAAGGTCCTTTCTGTGAAATTCTTGTAGGAAAAAGAGCCTAGGATTGGGTAGGAAAATGAAAAATAATGGAACAAAGGCACCACATCTTATTCAGAAAATCATCAATGTTTTGAGATTGGATTGCTTTTGCTGAGAAGTGTTTCTTTTTCTTTAAAAAATCTGCAAGAAATTATAGAATCATAGAATGGTTTGAGTTGGAAGGGACTTTAAAGATCATTCTATTCCATCCCCCTGCCACGGGTAGGGACACCTTCCGCAAGAATAGGTTGAGTCCCATCCAACAGGGCCTTGAACACTTCCAGGGATGGGGCAGCCACAGCTTCTCTGAGAAATCTGTTCCAGTGTCTCACCACCTTCGCAGTAAAGAATTTCTTCCTAATATCTAATCTAAATCTCCCCTTTCAGTTTAAAAACATTTCCCCTTGTCCTGTCACTCCAAGCCCTTGTCCAAAGCTCCACTCCAGCTCTCTTGTAGTCCCTTGAGGTACTGGAAGATTTTCTAAGGTCATTCCGGAGCATTTTGTTCTTGAAATACCAACATATCTTGATTCTTGACTGGAGCTCTAGTTTAGGTAGAGCCAAGGAAGACTTTCACAGCATGAAGTAATGACAAATATTGTCCAGGGGTAAAATGGTGCCAAGGCAGGCCAACATAATGGTGTTGAGTCCAGAAGCATCTTCATCCTGTGGCTCCTGACTTCTGCACTAAAAGTCTTGGCTTGGGTATGAAATGTCAATGTGTCCCACTACTGTTCTGAGCCGGAGCCACCTAGTTTGTTTGTGTTTTTGTTAATATGCAGCCTGCTGTTTGTGATTGCTTGAAGAGAAGTATAGGACAAGATGATCCCCAGAGGTTCCAATCTCAGCAATTCTGTGATTCTTTGATTCTGTGTCCTCAAAGTTTATTCCAGAAGAGTGGTTGGGAGGTCATGTTTTAATATAAGGATGGTAGGTGCATCCATATTTAGGAATATAAATAGACCAATTCTATTGGTGTTTGTACACCCTAAAATACTGAAACACATAAAGATCTGCTCATAGAAATCTCTCTCAAGACTTTCCATCTTAAGCTTCTCCAGAACCTAAAATCAGTTGTCTGGTGATCCACGGCTCAGGAATCTCTGTAGACTTTCTATTTAGTAGTTGTTGGTAGATTTTTTAGTTGTTTCCTACCTGTCTCAATATTTTTTTTTAATTCTTTATTTACAGATGTATTTCAAAGGGACTGTCTCCTAAAAATTAAATTATTAAATAAATATAAGCAGAACTAAAGAATAGTATTAAGATAAATTATCGTAATAAATACTCTGTTGTTAACATGCAGTTATTTGCATGGTCTGCAGATGCCATTTTAAAACCATTGCAGTAGTTGGTCATTTCTGGAATCTGACGTGTTGTGCTCTTGAGTGCCATCAGAGTGATCCTTACTCATTATGTGCCTTGATGCACCTCACACTCCTATTTTAAAAAAGCAACAAGTAATTTCAAGAACATAGTGACAAACACTATTTCTGTTTTTATTTTGACTTGAATGACATTATAATTGAACTGGATGGATCACTTTTATCTATGTATAAATATACCTGTAGAAATGAGACTGCCACAAAACAGCTGAGCAATGGCAAGCAGGCTGTCAGAGCTGACATTCAACAGTACAAACCAGGTTCAGAAGCTTTCAGGATGAGTTTATACCTTTCCTCACAAGCCATGTTTTAAAATGAATTTTATAAAGCACAGAATCAGCCATGAGAGATTTATCTGTGCATCATCTGGAGTAACATCCATCCAGGGAAAGTAATGTGGCAGGGGGGATTCATCCCCTGCTTCAGCTGTCTAATTTTGATAATTGAAGGGTGGGAACTGCGTGTACTTGGCGCCCAAGCTCTCATAGTTGTCACCAAAAATCGAGAGCTCAGATCAGTTTGATATGACATAGTTTATTTGACGCAACCTGAGATATTCAAAGCCCTGTGAGAGATCCGTGTGGGATTGACAGATATAACCCCGGACTTACAGGAGAGCCATGCTTTTCTAGAGAGATAGCTGGGTGCAAGATGAGACCTGGGGGCATCTCAGACAGCCCTGGATACCCGTGTGTGGGTGGTTAAATCAAGCACTTATCAGTGTTGTCACTGGGAGTCTAGAGAACAACACCTGAAGGCAGAACTCTACCATTATGCAGGTCTGTAGTTAGGAATCTAAAATGTAGATCTGTCCATCTGCTCTAGTTGTGTAACCTAGCATGGCTGGTGGAGATCCTGTCCATACAAGTCAATGGAGCCTGGAAAGCAATTCAGCTCACACAAGAAACAACTCCCTGCATGTGGTCAGGTCAACTGGTCTCTGGACTCAAGTCGTGGTATAAACTCGATCTTCATTGTCTCTGACTCAAATCAGAGACAGCACAAATGCAGACATGCCCTTCTGAGGCCCCTAAATGTAGGTGCCTGGCTGTGAATCTCACCTACAGACACTGGAACAAAATGACTGTGTTTGAGCCTTTCATATGAAATTAACTTGAGATGTCTCGTAAGAAGAAATGAAGGAGACTGCTAAGACTCATCACATTCTCACATGGAGACACTAATTCTGCTTTTGAATCACATTCATCTGCCATTTCCCTCATCCCTACTCACACTGTGACAACTTATGCTGTTGAATGTAAGCTGCAAGTCCCTCCCCATCCCATGCCTGAACATATCCAAATTAATTTATTTAAACCACTAAAAATTCCCCGGTCTTAAATTTTTTTAACAGGAGCCTGTGCTTATTCTATTAAAAAATTCATCTGCTAGGATGTCTTTAATCATCCAAGTCACACAAAGGCAAAATAATGACACAGTAACTTTAAGGATCCTTGACTTTGAGCCACTTTTTATAAGCACGGAAGGCAGAATAAAAAAAAAAAAAAAATCAAAAGCAGTAAAAACTTATATTATTTCTGTCAGTAGCTCCTTTTCAAAAAATGTTGTGAAAACAATCTCTGTGTGGAGGAAGCAACATACTGAGCAACAAGCCTCAATCACAGGAAGTTCATTTTTTTCCTTGGCATGTCGCCCAGTGCCATCAGAACTAATTAAAACCAGAGCCACGCTGGTAGGAAGTTCAGTGTTTGGGTTTTACAATAAGGGAGCAGCAAACCAGGGGGACGTCTAATGAGAATAGTTCCCGAGTTTGTTTTCTAGCGTTGGGCAACTATGTCAATTACTGGCACCGCAGCTCAGGGCCAGCACCCATGCTGAGCCACCACGGAGGGTTATTTGCCGTGCAGATTGAGCTGCTACTTTGATGCATGTGTTCTGCGTGTCACTCGAACACTGGTGCGCTTCCTTGGCTCATGACTAAATAGGAAGAGGCTGATGCCACCTTGCTCCTCTTGTCTGAGGCTGGATCAAACGTTACGAGACAGGGCTTTCCCCCTGGATCATTAGATATGCTCCAGTTAAAAAAAAAAATGAAATGTGTCCTCTTGTAAGGGTTCTACTTGCAGTGAAGGATCTGACTTGCAAAGGGAGTTATCAGCCAGGGGCTTAACCCTTTGAGAGTTAAAGGAAAAGGCAGGTTGACCTGAATATTTTAATGGTGAATATTTTAATACTGAATGTTTTAGAAGCAACTCTCATAACTCCAACAATCCCAAATGAAAATTAAAAATAATGCAATTAAAGCTTCAAACCCCCACATATACAATTCTTACCCATGCAAATAACCTGCTCAGCTTATCTGTGTAATCACTGTATGTGTTAAATATTTTATACTCGTATTTTAGGATTGTGATTAATTTTGTGACCAAGTGAAAGAGAAGGGAGAGAGGAAAACAGGACACAGATAAAAAAAGGCTTGTTGCAAAAATGAAAGAAATAACTTTTTCTCCATGTCCACTCAGGACAGAACAGGAAGCAATGGACTTATACTGTACCAAGGAACATTTAGGTTAGTCATTAGGCAAACTTTCTAAGTGTCAGGTAGCTCTTCTTGGGGAGATGGTGAAATCTCCATCAACAAAAGATTTTAAGAGTAAGTTAAACAGAGAATCACAGAGTGGTTTAGGTTGGAAGGGACCTTGAAAATCATCTTCTTCCAACCCCGTGCCATAGGCAGGGACACCTTCCACTGTCCCAGATTGCTCCAAGCCTTGTCCAACCTGACCTTGGACACTTCCAGGTATTGGGCAGCCATAGCCTCTCTGGGCAACCTGTGCCAGGACCTCACCACCCTCACAGGGATTTTCTTCCTAACCTTGCCTTCTTTCAGTGTAAGGCCATTCCTTCTTGTTCTACCACTCCAGGTCCTTGTCCAAAGTCCCTCTCCAGCTCTCTTGGAATCCCTTTAGGCACTCGAAGGGGCTCTAAGGTCTCCCTAGAGCCTTCTAAAGATCCCATGCTAAACACCTCCAGCTCTCTCAGCCTGTGTCCAGAGCAGAGGGGCTCCAGCCCTCTAATTATCTCTGTGGCCTCCTCTGGACTTGCTCCAGTAGCTCCAGGTCCCTTTTATATTGGTGCTTCCAGAGCTGGATGAAGTATCCAGGTGGGATCTCATGAGAGCAGAGAGGGAGAATCACCTCCCTCATCACATAATGAAAACCTGCCTTGGGGGAGGAAGATGAACTAAATGGTCTTCTGAGGTCCTGTTCACCCTATTTTTTTTGTATTGCATCTGAGTCTTTGCAAGTGAAAACTATAATAAAATAGCAACACCTTGCCTCTCAGGAGCAGCCTCTAACTTAAAACACTCAAATTAAAGATTTTCCTACCCTACATCGAAATGCTTTCCTCTCTGGTTTAATACATGAACTCCATCTTTGTGCTGCAAATTAATTAAGGCCAACAGCAAACTAATCAAGGCCAGAATATGGGCTGAGACCTTGCAATTAGGTCAACCATGCTGTTGAATTGGTTGTTTGGTTCACAGCTTAGGCTTGTTGGGGCTTCTCCAGAGAGTGCCTGGGCCTGGATCGCCATCCAGGAGCTGTTCCTAACATACAGGTTGCATGTAGCTACCTGTTTGGACCTAAGAGAGTTTAGTCATGGATACAAGCTACACTGTGCCAGCTGGCTTTCAGGTAAATAACTGTTCTTGTCCCCTTTTATTTGCTACTAGATGATGATGTGCTTGTTCAAGAAGATAAAAGATAAAGCCAACAACCTAACGCTAATATTTAACTGTGTGTACCAGGATAATTTGTATTGAGAACCCAGAGGTAATGGAAATAATTGGGAATAAATAAGTTATATGGTATAATGGCTGAAGCACTAACCTGAGACAACACAGAACGGATTTCTTCCTCGTGGAGAGAGGCTGTGGACTCATCATTAATCTCACATTTGCTAATTTAAAATGCTTTCTCTGCAAAGAGAAAAGCCATCTTTGCAAGGGACACTGACAGATCCTCAAAATTATATAATATCTTTCTGCTCTCATCATTACTCTTTCATGGTCATGGTAACTTGGATTAGTAAGTTTACTGCCCATTGTAGGTTTACTACCAATTGAAAACCAGTATCTCCAAGAATCTAACTTTTGGAAGACTTCAATCCACTTTATTCAGTCTTGACACAACATTTTTTATTTCTCAGCAAATATAAGTTTAGTATATTCTAAAAGTTTCCTTATCACTGCAGTTTTGTTTGTGTCCTTGTTGCTTTCCTGTGTTATACAATTGTCCTTTGCTTCATGGGATCCCCTGGCTGAGATCCAGAGAAGTGGGTAAGATACCAAATAACACTGATGTGATTTCACTGCTGCAGGATTGCCTTGTAAAGTATTTACATCATTGTTATTGGTCATTGGTGGCTTTCTCTCGACTCTGTGGGTCACCTCCTGTATTGCCCTCCAAAGTCCTCCTGCATGCAAGTCTTCTTCCATTTGTGCTACAGGCAACACACAAATCTCTTTGCTGGGGAGAATTGCTATCAGGATGGTAATTGCTTCTACTAATTATGCAGTCTCTGTTGACTAAAGAGAGAGCCTTGGTTTAATCCAAGCTATTTAAACTAGTTTCCTAACTACACACTGGTTAGACAATGTAAATCCTTGATGATGTGCTGTCGTGATCCTAAACAGCATAATAATATGAGTAAATGAGACCTTGGGACCATGAGATCAAGTTATATCCAGTTAGTGGGACTCACCCTTTTTTCTGTCTATGTATTATGATTTCTGCTACTTAAGGTGTGATTGGTGAGGCAAAGCTGTAGATACTGTATGAGCTTCCCAAATGAAACAGTGACTGTGAGACAAATTGTGCTGTTTTCATGAGCCAATTTAGGCTTTCAGTTCTACTAACAAAGCCTAATTCCTTCAGAGGAATTACACATAAGGCTATGAGAGACACATTTGTATCAGACTCATCTCATCTTTAATGGCAAGTGTTGCATATGATCTAAAGGTTTTGTTGCTTTACCTATGTTTCAGCATGGAATAAGCTAAATCATATTTTTCTGCACTTATGGAAGGTGAAAAAATGTAATTATCATAACTCAGTTAACATCCCATAAACCTCTGTACTTACTCATATGCCCCAACAATTATTCTTTCGCTGCCTGTTCAGCTATTTTGTTAACTGACACTGTCCTCTATGCCAAGAACTTTGAGCAAAGCCACAGCTTTGGTCTCTTGCCTGTATGTTTGACTGACCTTTTATTACTTCAGTAAAGGTCTGGGTCCCAATTCACCACGAAAGTAAACGGATACAATTGTGTTGACTTCAGTGGAATTGCACACATTTAAGCCAACGGTGAATTTGGACCTCAGTAACTACATTTCCTTTTATAAGGCTGGTGGATGAGTGCTTGGGGAACAGTTAGGTTGTCAAATAAAGGCAATAGCTTTATCTTTCTAGACTGTATTTATAGTGCACTCTTCCTACCAGACTTTGCCCTGCTGAAGCCAATTGTTCCAGGTTTTATTTCAGCCAGATCAGAGAAAAGGAGAAATAATTAAGGATGAAATAGGAGGCATTATAAAAATGATGTTACTCACTGTTTGCAATATAATGATCTTGGTATAAAACAAATCAAAAGGAGGCTGAAGCCCTCCTATGTTCCTGGTTATGCTTGCTTTCTTCAAATCATGCTGTTTAATGTGGTTAAATCAAGTTGTATTCTTTTTTTTCCTTTCTTTTCCGATTGACTGCAGGTCAAAGGGGGATTTGACTAAGCCAAAAAAAAAAAAAAAAAAGTTGGACTGCATTAAAAGTTAAGTATCAGGTTAAAAATCTTTAAATCAAAGGAGTGGCTTATTTCTTTGAGTATATCTATTGTAGCAGATGAAACACTACTGAGGCTCAGATTCAAGAACCAGAACTCATTATGGTCCCTGGTGCATTTTCTTTCAGGGAAAATTACCACTATTTAAACAATTCTCCAGCACAGATCATGTTCTGGAGTGGGCCCAAAACTCCTAACAAGCAGCTTAAATGCAGCCACATTAATTTAAGTCTCTAAGGGTTTCACAGAGTGGAAGTGACCAGATTATGTAGCTGGCTATAAAACAAGACCTGAAATTATTTAGTTTACTTGTTTATATGTAAACTTTGTGGCTGAGTCAGAATATTCGGGCGAGTTGGGATATTTGAGCTCAGTCATCCTGTCTATAAAAGAGGAATATTTTAGCCTCTCAGGACAGAAGCCTAATCATATAGTGATGGTTTATCTTTGAATCACAGAATCATTAAGGTTGGAAAAGATCTCCAAGATCATTGAGTCCAACCTGTGCCCGATCCCCACATTGTCACCCAGCCCAGAGCACTGAGTGCCACGTCCAGTTGTTCCTTGAACACCTCCAGGGATGGGGACTCCACCACCTTCCTGGGCAGTCCATTTCAATGCTTGACAACCCTCTCCACGAAGAAATTCCTCCTGAAGTCCAACCAGTACCACCCCTGGTGCAGCCTGAGTTCATTTCCTCTGTGTTGTACTCTACCCCTGCTCCGCAAAGTGGCAAGATAGTGCAGTTATTAGTCTGGCTACTTCTGGAGATACAAAACTAATTTAAATAATAATATTAATAGACAACCCACCACCTCTCACATAACTAACAAAAATCCCAGCCTTTCTTCACTGAACTGAGTCTTGCTTTACAGCAGAAAAGGGATTTTATGGAGACATGGCAGCAGCCAGCATTGTTTGTTTTCCACTGTAATTTTAACCAAATGTTTCTTTCAGGCAAGGTATTTCCCCAAGGACATTGCTAGAACTTCAGAGTATTTTCAGGAAAGTAAAAAAATAGTCCAAACTGAAATATAAAGAAGAGAGAGAGATGAATACAAATACATTTGGGTTGGCTTTGCTCAGTGGAAGTCCTCTCCCAGCTGGCCCAGAGTTCTCTGCTGCAACCCAAGAACATCCTGGGGTTGCACTTTGGAGCACTGTGAGCATTTGAACTTCTTCAGTTAAAATTAGAGGAAAGAAAGAGGTTTACTGTACCTTTATATCTTTATATTACATTTTATATCACATCTTTTTTTTAACCTGCAGGTAAATGATGTGATAGCAGTTCTGTTCAGTAGCAGTGGTTCAAAATCTGTTCAGTGTGGATCAACTCAAAGCAAGAAGGTAAAATACCAAACAACACTATGCCAAGTTTCTGACAATGTCTCAGCAAAAATTCAGCTTTGGTTTTATAGCATGATGTTGGTCTTTGAAAATAAGATGAATTTTCTCTCACTAAGACTAATGCATTAGTCTAGGGGTGTAAACCAAAGGAGAATTTTCCCTATTAGTTACTTAGGACATTTGAACACATCAATGACCCATATTTGTCAAGTTTAATCTGACACTTAACTAAGTGTAGATGTCTACAATGTAGATGTCTATAATGCAGATGTCTATGTTGGATTTGGTTGTTAAATCCCCTACAATAGAAGCACAGATGAGACCACTCTGGTGTGGAAGTATGTTCATCCTCAGAAACAAAATCAGGCAATCACACCCTTAAAAGTGTTTTTTTTTTTCCCCTTTGAAAGGAAAGGGAATGTACAGCAAGAAATTTGGAAGTGTGTTGTAGACATCAAAAAGTAGGTGAAATGTGTCTGAGCGTCTTTTCCGAGTTTAGCAATTTTGGAAAATCCTGGAGGCAAAGTCAAATCTGTCTGGAAATTTGCTTTCCTACTTTGTTTGTTTTGTTTCTTCCTGGGGACAGCTGTGAAAATCTGTAGGGAACAGGAGGATATTAATAAGCGTGATTGGGAATGTGTTTGTGGAGGGATGGAAAATACACAGGTGAAACAGGGCAGTCACCGAGGGTTACTGAAAGATACAGCAGAACAACCGTGGGACATCAGAATCCCATGTGCCAGCTCTTTCCAGTGGGAGTGAGAAGTTTATCTTGCAGCAGAACGAAAGAGTAGCTGGAGATGCCACACAAAATTACTTCCCTTAAGAGGAAGACAGTGAGGGGAGAGGGAAATAGGGCATGGGAACATCAAAGATACAGTTGAGAAGAGGTAAGAAATTAGGATTCATTGATAAAATAACAAAGACAATTGGAAAGAATTATTTTCCTATGGCCAAAGCCTAGTTCAGGCTTATAATTTTAAGACAGTCATAGGTGTATTATCCATAGCTTGTGACACAGGCACCTTTCCCCCTCTCTCCCCCCCCAGAATATTACAGTTCAAACTCTGCTCAAAGATAATTTTCCACACAGTTTCCCATGTAAAAAGGAAAATCTCTCAGCTTTGCTGTGAGATTCTGAGTTTTCTCAGTTTGGCAGCACCTCCTCATAAATACCATCAGCACAGAGGAAGATCTGTCTTACTGTCTGGAGTCTTCAGTTTGGAGATGTACTTCTCCTTTTATCTTTTTGTTGTTGTTGCTGGTTTTTGTTTTGTTTTGTCTTGTTTTGTTTGTTTGTTTGGGTTTTGTGTGTGTGTGTGTGTGTGTGTGTGTGTTTAAGGTTTTTAGGTGCTAAGAGTCTCCTTTTTTTCACTGTTCATTGCTACCCAAGCAATTCACTCTGTGATTCCTCCAGCAGTTGCACACTTACTTATGCCTATGATTTTATTCAGTTGCCTTGGGTATAAATACTCAGCACTGTTGCAAGCTCAGTGTACACAAGTTTACAGAAGTAATCCACATAATAATCCAAATACTTTCAGATTAGTGTGACAGGCACTTTCTTACTTTTCAGCATTGGTAATCCTATATTTTCACTTCCCAAACCACTATGATTGTCAGCCAGATAAGGGTTAGCGGGAAAAGATATATTCTCTTTTAAGAGCTGTTCCTAAGTTAATCTTATTGCAAAGCTCTCTATAATTTATTTACTGAAGATGATTTTAAAAAAAAATCAGATTGGAGGAGCAGGAGGATGATGCCTAACTTGTGTGCATGGAATAAACAAGCATTCTTAGTTTAGTCTCTTCTGGACAAAAGTTGATATGACAAAAATAATCCCTGTGACTGGGAATACGAGGGGCCCTTTCTGGCACACCCATCTACAAAGCCAACAACTGAATGAGGATGTGAGGGCAAGGAACTGAGATATTCTTTGATCCTAAGCACCAGGATATAAGTATAATATTTGGGACAATGTGGGAAAGATGATTATAGTAGCTTCCCATGTTCCGTGATTAAAAAAGGGCATCAGTCTCACAGGCAGACAGTTTTATACCTTTCTTTAGTGCTGGCTTGGTTGTGTAAAGCAGAAAAAAATATTTGCTTCCACAGTCATGAAGTACTGAGAGAATTAATTCATTAATGGCTAATGGAAGATAATATAAACAGCACCGAGATAAGCTGGTTTGTGAAACAGCACGTTGAAAACACTGGATGAAAGTTTCTAAATATACTCAGTTTTTCCTTTTCTTGCACAGATTTTTACCTCTCAGAATGGAATTATACCATTCTCAGATATTTATATCTGCAACATAAAATTTCTCTCCATATCATATGTCAGCTCTAGAGATGACTTCATTCATATAAAAATATTATTATTTTTAATATTAACAGGACTAAAATCAAATTTCTCAGAAGGCATCTGATCATTTTTAAGAGCAAGGTTGAACATGTTATGTACTGTTTCCGTGTTCTCAATACATTTCTCTCATTTCAAAATGTAAATTATCATGCTATTTTGGTAGATGATCCATATTTGTCATTTTAATGACAAAGTTCATAAAAAAAGGAAGGCAGCTGTTCGGGGTACATTCCCTAAACTCTGCTGACACACTAACGGGAATGAAAAAGCAAATGGCCAGTCAGAGGAGTTGAAGTAGCAGGATAAGATCTGTGCAGTCACTCTCTTTACAACTTACTGCAATAGGATAAAAATTAATTAAGCCTGGATCCTGAGTCTCCTCCAAAAACTCAGTAAAAACAGAGTTAATTGTTAAATGATGTTAAATTAAAAAATATGTTACCCAGTGAGAAGTTTTCAAGTGACAGATCTGGAGATAAGAAGGAACTGCTCTACTGAATTATCTGGTACATAGAATGTTATTTTCCATGGTTGGTTGATTCTTTCTTTTTTTTTTTTTTTTTTTTTTTTTTTTTTTTTTTTTTTAAATTCAGATTTCAAACGTTTTAGGCAATTTAAAAAAAATTATTTATTTATTTATTTGTATTTCTTTTACAGTATCTACTGCACCTCACTATTTGGAGAGAAGGTCAGATTATTAGGACAAGTTTTACTGATGTTGCCAGGACATGTTTTCCTGATGCTGCCCCTACATCTCCTTCCTCTTTTTCCTGTCCCCATCCTTCCAGAAATCAATGTAACGCAGTGAGAGCAAAATGCTTCAATGCAAATCCAGGGTTTTTTTTTCTCTCAGACCCATTCTTGATATTTGAATAAATGAGATAGACAATAATAATAGATAAGAGGCAGGATGATTACAAGTGAGGAGCTAAAATAGAGCAATGAAGTGTTCTGTGAAATGTCAAAGAGGATTATAGAACAGAGAGGAATAATTCTAACCGGGTCTATACTGGGCTTTCCTGTCATTTAAGAGAAATCAAGCAAAATAAATCAGAAAAGGAAAAACTATTTGACCCGTGTGACTTTGCAAATCATTATTATTACATTTTTTAGCATTTCAGGTTCGATAAAATTCTCGCCAAATAAAACTGGATTTTTCTAGGACTGTCCTGGGTTATCCATGAAACCTGCTGGAATATTGTCTGGGAGAATAGGAGTTGGCAAATGTCACATCCATGCAAGGGAGTGTCCTAACAATTAAGCAGTACAAAAATACAAGGACCCTGATTTAGGCCATGTCCAAACCCTGCTGAGTTTACCAGTCCAGGTAGAGCTGTAAAAAACAGTAATCTTAGAGTTTCACAGATTTCTGGTAAGAAATTACGAGTCTCAAAGGTTTACAAACTCTGACTTTGTCTGGGTCAAGTTCCATCTCTGTAGGAAGGAGTAAAAAATACCCAGAGGAGTTTGGTTGGAGACAGAGTTACTCAAACTAGTTTTCTTGCTCTAGGTCTAGGACTTTATCCTAGCTAGGATGAACCCCCAGGGCTTTGTGGGGTCCTGGAAGCTGCCTTTATATCTCCCATAAAGAGGACACTCTTGTTAATTCATTGTTCTTACTTTTGGCATTGACACTGAAATAATTTCAGTTTCTCTGAGCCAGGGGGGTTTTCTTATTGATGTGAAATGTTGCAATAGTTTTGTTTCAGGCCAATTTAGACATTTACATTATATTTAAAGAACACTGTAATTTCTTGACAATTCGAAATCCTGCTCTTCAGCCAAATATAATTGGTTTTATTCCATCATTTGACACTCCAAAGGTTAGATTGAAGTGGAATATTACTGACTTTCCATCTTGGCTGTATTAATCCTTATTTGTTAGAGAAAGGTTATGAAAAATTATACCTAATCTCAAATCTTGTCTGTTTTTTCTCCCTTCTGCATCAAATGTATGATGGCATTTGTACCCTAGGAGTCCCAGTTGGGGTATCATCAGTTCAGAAGCTCAGAAAAGTAGATACACCACCCATAATTTGGCACAAACAGAGAAAAGTCAAGTCAAGAAATATTTCCAACCTGTTGTCCTGGAAAGGCTGAGACATGAGACATCTGGTCTTGTTCACATGAAGACAGTGCTCTTACAAGTGAATCCTGGCCAGTCCCTCTTTCCTTACCGTTAGCAAGACTCTGGTCAGTTCTTAGGTCTGTGTGGCTGTGATTGCAGACAACCCATAGAAATGTTCAAAATATTCTCCTCCTTTCAGTTCAATTTTTCTTCCTTCTAGACATAAAGAGAATAAATAAAAGCCAGTTGAGGAATTGGCCTTTCCACCAACGCATAACAGAGTGGGTGGAGGTAAAGGAGGTTGCTGGAAATCTGAATGTGAATGTTGGATGAACTGCACTGAACTGATGCTTAAACTTCTATTTGGTGTAAGATTTGCTTTCCTAAGACCCCAGTTCTCAACATACTTTTTTGGTGTAACTGTGGACAGGATCCAGTGAAACATATAGAACCATTGAATCACAGAGTGGTTTGGGTTGGAAGGGACCTTAAAGCTCATCTCATTCCAACCCCTCACCACGGGCATGGACAATTTCCACTAGACCAGGTTGCTCAGAACTTCATCCATTGAACATGAACATTAGTCCACCCATCCCAAGTCATATGCTGTCTGTAAAGGCAACAATTTTTGTCATGCAACAAGTAGTGCTGCAGAACAAGACTGTGATGCAGTTTCAGCCCTTTGCTGTTGACAGGCAGGAGCTGTGTTGTTCCAGGAGGTGACAAGAGTCTTCATTTCTCCCACTGTATAAAGGCAGGCAGCAACTTGCTGGACCACTGGAAGAATAACACTCCTGCATGACTAGGAAGTTTTTCCACTTGGTAGGGATTCTTGGAAGGAGTCACTGTTTAAGCTACTCCTGTCCCTTCTTGCTTCTGCTCTGTTCCCGTGGCTCGGGGAAAGGGATGCTAAGGAGTGATCACCAGTAAAGGGTGAGTGTGTCATGGATCCGGGCAGACAACTCCCAGCCCTTGCTTGCTAAGCACTGAGCAAGCTGTAGCCCATAATAATATAGTGCCACTGTCTTTGTCTAAATGTGTGTTTAGAGGAGGAGTTGTTTGATTTTTTTGGAGAAAGAATAAGTAAGAGAGAAAACGCCTACAGCATAATTAAAAAGTTGTTGCTCTAATTTTTCTCCTCACTTTAGAATCCTCTGTTGGCTTTAATTAAGCACTCGAATTAAGATTGTAAAGCAAACACCATTTGATGTTTTTTTTTTTTTTTAAAATGAAAGCAAGCTCACTCACCAGGTGGGTTTCTCCTCAGGTACTCGCTGCTCTAATATAGACAATCCACATGGGCATCTCTGCAGGCAGCGTGGTTTCTTCCCGAGTGCTTGGGGGCTCAAAAAAGGTGCCCATCCCTTTCTCTTCCCTGCTGTCCCCAACTGTGTTGTGAGAAGAGTTTCAGTTCCATGAGCATCTGAAGGATGTGAGCAGCCAGGAGGGAGAGGGATCCGTGAGGGCGGATCACGGATTCATAACTGGGGGCAATCAGAGGAAATTGAGCAAAAGGAAAATGAGGTTGGATATCTAGACAAACTTCTTAAGTGTCTGTTAGATCATTTGTGAAGGAGTGTCCCAGAGGTAACCACAGATGCTCTGTTGGTTGAGTCATTTAAAAGTATCTGTCTAGGTCATCACACGCTCCCTTTTACTGCAGCATCTAAAAAGCAATCACAGAGGCTTAGAAAATTGGGCCAAGAGGGAGCTGGGGAGGTCATTTTGGCCTCAAGAGATAGATGATTCTACATCAAACATCCCCAGAAGACATCTATCAAACAATAATGATCTATACAACCCCTCATGAGGAAAAGAACTATTATTTTCCCCACCAAAAATATGAAAAATCAAAAATACAGGAAAGGTAAATGTCTTAACCAAGTCACACAGAAATTATAAGGTAGAGATAGGAACTGAAGTCAAAGCCTTAGAGAGAAAATGTAGCACAAAAAGGACATTCTTGTTTGGTCTAACTGGTCTGTAAGAGGAATTGGTGAGCATCTTTTTTCATGCACCACTGCTTTTATTCTGTTCTTCTAATTAAGGAGATAGATTCCTGGTTCTCTTCAGTCCTCATGAAATTTATTATTTCCTCATCAAAGTCTTTAATGAGAATTGATCATTATTGGCAATTTGCCGGTTCTAACAAAAAACATAATTTACTGCAAACATATTGAATGTTTTGTGATTGGGGATTTTTTTAGACTTTTTCACTTTAATTTATTCCTAAAAACAATGGTTTAGTGGTGGACCTGGCCATGCTGTTTTGATTGTTGGACACAATGATCTTAGAGTTCTTTTCTCACCTTAGTATTCTGTGATTCTCTGAATCACCACCTACCTCACTTTCTCTGAGACTTGAACACTCTTCAGTGAAAAAGAAGAAAAATATTCCCAGACAAAACTAGGAACCTGAGAACTGATATTAAGTAGTTGATCTTATTCACCTCTTGTCCTTATTATATCAGCCACGACTAAGAAGAAAATGAAAAACACTTGACAATTTCTTAATGGAATTTAGTTTGGGATCTCTTCCAGATTATATTATGCTATGCTGATGGTGAGCTGTTACAAACATTTTCAGAGGATGATGATGTGCAAATTTCTGTTGAGGGACAATCTGGTAAAATAGAGGAAAAAAAAAAAAAAAGATCCAAATTATCTTTTCAATGTAATTTACTTCTGAAACATTTGAATATTTAAAACTTTATTGAGGCTTATCAGTAATCTGAACCTGGTCTATAGGATTTGTCAGCAGTTGAAGAGCAAACACCTGTTTTGTTAATGAAACTATTCAAGTTATTCTGGATTTACACCAATGGCATGAGATGATGATATAAGCTATGGCTTTTGAAAATCTACATTTGAAAACCAATTACTTTGGATGTCTTTGGTTTTGGATGACAACTTTGCTTCATTTGCTTTGCTGTGGGTTAGCGTGTGCGATCATGATTTTATGAAAATCAAACACCTGTTTTGCACTTGACACTCAAAATATCACAAGGCCAAAGTGATTCCAAATCTAGATTCCCCACGCTGCCAGCTTGTAATCTGATCTCTGTGGGGATAAAATGCATGCACTGATTGCAGCAGGACAGGAATGAACAACTCAGTCTGGAGGTAGGGAGGAGGAAGGTGCAGAACTAATAAGGTTGGGAGACTTGATTGCCTTTTCTTTATCCTGCCTGATAGATATTTATATTTGTTCAGCTTTGGTCTATATCCTGAAAGAATTAAGCATTTTTTTTCTTTTGGGTAGGATTCATCTCATCCAAATTTACACTTAAAAAAATTAGATTTCTGTGTAATAATCACCCCAGACTCTCTTTAAAATTGATGGAAAAAAATGGGGATCTTCTGAAAGGCCATTTGATGACCTACTATATACACTTCTTTTAGGGAGAAATGAAGCCCCTCAGGAGCTGCTTCTTCCAAAGGGTGTGTTGATTCCAAAGGAAGTGTAAGTGGTCTAGACTAGACAGAGACAACTAACTTTTAGAGCCCTAGTTATGTGCAATGTCATTTGTCTGATTTTAGGGATCCGTTTATTTCTCGTGGAATTTTAGATGCCAGTTCTGAAGGCATGGTCAGATGTGGTTTCTCAGTGAATGAGTTGAGCAGCTCTAATAAAAATACAAGTATAATCCATGCCATCCTCAAAGGCACTCAGAAAATGCATGCATGTCTGGTCCTGACTTGTTAACAACCATAAAGACAGCACTTGGAAGCATTTAATACAGCTGTATGAACCATGCACTCTCAAACAGCTTCATCTGTTGTATTTCCTCCCAGTGGCAAGCAACAAAAAAAAAAAAAATCCAGTATAATTAGGGCATAATTCTGTTAAATTTGTGCAATAAAAGCATTATTAAAAGAAAGAAAAGATTGCCCTTATAGGCTGTGCTGCAGTGGAATCAAGCATAGCTTGTTAGAGTTATTTTTGTTATTATTGCATTACTTGGCTATTGTGTTACCCCTGAAATGCTGTAAAGGAAGGAAAGGGCCGTGTAGATGGAATTTCAAAGTGACTCTTTTATTCAATATTAAAGTTTCATTGGCTACATATGTGCAGAGTGAGGTCTTGGAGGAGTTGTTTGCCATGTGTGCAACTGAAGCTCAGCTCCCTGAGACCAAATTTCCCCATGGACACAACCAGTCCAAAGATTCCACCAGCCCTCACAGCCACTTAATGCCTGGACCTTCCAGCACAGGCTGCTTTGCCTCCTGATGGTTTGTCACGGAGTGTCGTGACAGGGCAGGAGAGGACAGAGTGAGGGATGCCTTTGAGGTCACAGCCAACGTTTTTTCCAAACCTGGAAAAGTCACTTCAGCAAGGTTAGTGATTTTATGAGGAAGTCAAATTAATCTCAAATCTTCCCCTAAGCTGACTCTGCAGAAGTGCAGGCACAGACATCCTGCCTATTAAGGGCATGAGCAAAATGGCTTGAAACCCATTGATGATCAGCAGAATGTGACATTTCCTTATGTCCTGGGGAGAATAACATTTTACCACAGTACGTCTACACTGCACTTCACACCCCTGCTTTTAAAGCAACACCTTCAGTCTGCTGTAGATACGCTGAAGAACTACCTCACATTGACTCAAGCAACAACATTAACTACAGGAGAGTGAAGTGTGAGATGCAGAGTCTACAAGAGAAGGCATCTGTGCAGAGCTTTAAACGTGTAGGTTTGCCCCTCTACACCTCTGAGACCCCACCTGGAGTACTGCATCCAGCTCTGAGGTCCTCAACACAGAAAGGACATCAAGGGTAACAAAGTTAATTAGAGAGTGGAGCACCTCTCCTGTGAGTAAAGGTTAAAAAAAATTCATATTGTTCAGCCAGGAGATGAGGTGGCTTTGGGAGCGACCTAGTTGTGGCCTTCCAGTACCTGGAGGGAGCCTACAGGAAAGATGGAGAGAGACTGTTTACAAGGGCCTAGAGTGACAGGACAAGGGGGAATGGCTTCACACTGGCAGAGAGTATCTTTGGATTAGATACTGGGAAGAAATTCTTCCCTGTGAGGGTGGTGAGGCCCTGGCACAGGCTGCCCAAAAAATCTGTGACTGCCCCATTCCCTGGAAGTGTTCAAGACCGAGTTGGACAGCACTTGGTGCAACCCGGTCTAGTGGAAGGTTGCACCCATGGCAGGGGGTTGGAGCAAAACAAACTTTTAAGATCCCTTCCAACCCAAACCATTCTATGATGCTACGAATCTTCAACAGAGCTCTTAAGGAGAAGTCCATCCCTGAGCTGAACAAACCTGTCATCTCTTCCCATGTTATTTATGAATGAGTACCTGAGAGACAAAAATGGAGGGGACTTTAGAATGAAAACTTCTTCAGAGAAGTCTGTTCCTTAATACAGTAGAGAAGCTCACTCCTAAACCCTGAAGGTGAGATCCATCCAGCAGACACAGTTACAATTCAGTTTCAGAACTGCATCTGTAAAGGCAGTGCCTTTACATGAGCTGTGTATTGATGTTCCCAGTAAGTCAAGGGAGACCTTATCCATTGAGCCAGCTGGGGCAGGTGACAATCTCACCTTGGAGTGGACACCTCCATCTGCCCAGGGAGACTGTGAATTCTCCCTCTCTGGAGACATTGAAAACCCACCTGGATGTGTTCCCCTGTAACCTGCTTTGGGTAACTGTGCCTTGGCAAGAGGGTTGGACTGGATGATCTCCAGATGTTCCATCCATCCTTAACTATTCTGTGATTCTGTGATCTGGTCATCTGAACAGTCAACTAGACTATTGTCTGTGTTGACTTGAGAAAAGGTTCAGTTCCCTACATATACTGTGCCACTTCTGGCAATGTCAGGTTTTCCATTTGGCCTCCAGTTTCTCCTCCAGACCTTGTGGGTCTCCTGTAATGCATCTGTCACATCTGCCAGTGTTGTGCAGATGTCTCAGGAATGTTGGAGCAACTCAAACGACACTGAAAGCCTGTGTTTAATAACTGAATCTGGAGCTTTGTCTAAGTCTGAAGCTGAATCCTATTAAAGTAGCAGAATTCAGTTGCCTTGACACAAGCTCCTCATGCCATTTGAGGTACTCCTGGATATCCAAGACATCTGCACAACACTGACAGATATGACATGGGGCTGATGGAAACCAGCAGCCTTCTGGAGTGGCAGCTGGAGGCCAGGGGGGAAATCCATGAGGTCTCAGATGGCACAAGATGCCTATGTGTGAGCGACTGAACAGTCATATATTGGAACCAGTTTCCTCCAGTTCCCCTTTCAGTTAATGGAGAGAAACAAGAGGCACAACCTATTTTCCTAAACTTAAGCTTGTCCTTCCCTGATAAGCCATTGATGATTTTGGAAATGTTTACCCCTTTTCTGATACAGTGGCTCTAAACTAATTTAAAGTCTGGACTCTCCAAAAATAGAGACCTACATCTTCATTCTGCAAGGAAAACCCTTGGAATTTTCTCTTGTTTCAAAGCCAGACAATCCTGAAATTTAATTTGAAATGTAATAATTCTTATAATGATAATAATAATAATAATAATGGACTGCAATATAATTTTAATTTTATATTAGCTATTCAAATTGCAGGCACTGCTTTGAAAATAATATATTGCATTATACAGAAATTATGATGTAATAGTAAATAGTAATAATGTTAATCTTTTAATTCATCATGAATTTAAAAGGAAAAGAAACCTGGTCAATAGGAATTGTTCACTTGAAGACACTTGATCTAAATGCAGTGTAACTTTTTTCCATTTTTAAAATTGAACTTATTTTCCAGTGTTGATTTGTGCAAAATAAAGCACGTTTTGTCCTTTCTTAGGACTTCCCACCATGATTATCTATAACTTGGTTTGTTTTTCCCTCACCTCCAAAGCTGTTTCATGGTCCTGCTTCCATTTGCAGCTCTAAAGATGAGCCAGACCTTGCTGGTCTGCTCTGTGATGTGATTCCTGCTCATGTTTCAGGCAGGAAAGAAGGGCTGCACCTGAGACAGGTTAATTTAACAGCATAATCCCCTGGTACCAGTGGTTCATAGTGATCTGCTTTATGGTGTGCTGGATTCCCAGCTGGCAGAAACGAGCTCACTTCTCTCCTCTCCTAGTTTACACCAGCCCTGTGCAGGCAGGGAGGATGGCAGAGCAGATTCCCTGAGCTGGACAGCCTGGCCAACAGTTTTATAGTGTAATTTAATTTTTTTCTCTCTCTCTTTGCATCTGCCAGTTCACATGGTGCAGCCTTTTGCTATGCTACCCAGGCAGAGAAGTGTCCACAGCTATCAGCTTTCACCAAATTGCTGAAGGGTGAAATTTCACCATTTCTGCCAGAAAAAAACAGTTTTTTTTTTTTTCTTTTCTCCTTTTAACCCCCTCATCTAGGCAAATAGCATCATCTCTCCAGAGAATCAGATCCTCTGTAAGAACAGAAGGACTTTTTCATTCCTGTACCTCAACTGGAAATCTGTCATACCCTCTTCTCGCTTTTCCTCCCTGATACATCCAGACTATTGAGTAAAAAAGCAAATCTTTTCTGAAGGCAGGATATATCAGAAGTGCATAATTGGAGGAAAAAAGTTGTTATCAAAAGGCTAAAGCTCAGTCTCAAGAACCAGGACACCTGGTTTCTCTCTGTGGCTCCTGTGTCCCAGCCAGTCATTTATCCTCTGTGAAAGTTTATTTACCTTTCTGCATTTGTATATAATTAGAAATCATTCAGAACTTGCCAGGCACAAATTGACAAATTAACATTTAGTAGTCATTGGATGACTGAGACAAAAAATGATCTGTGCTGTAAAATGGAAAAATATTAATGAAAGTTATTAATATTAATGCGATGTGTTACAGGTATCATTTAATCTGTTATTGTAGATTTCTTTGCAGGTATGATGCTGAGCTATCATTTAACCTTTCCCAGTTCCCCAACAGTTTGAAACTGCTTTCTTTCTGAATCCACAGCTTTATCCAGCACAAAAGAGTGGTTTCTCCCTTTAAGCCCCCTTGCCACTACATTACATTTCAAACTATATTACACAGGTTACATTATGGGCTGCTGCACACACAGACCATGAAGTAATTCAGCATGACACATGACAAGCAAAGATATGTTGAAATACCTGAGACTATTAGATCCAAACAACCCTCTGTTAAAGTTTTTATTGCCACATAAATATTCTCCTGGCTGACCAGTGTCTCCAAGGAATAAATATCCCATTAGAGGAAAAACAAAAGCCCAGGTATTGCCCAAGTATGAGGTTGTGAAAAACAAAACAAGAGAAATACCCCTATCTTTGTGCATTTTATTCTTATATTAGAAATAACAAAACCCAGCAATAATTGCAAAAAATGATCACACTGAAAATGAATAATAGAAGATACAGATAGCAAAGGACATGTAAGAATTTTTCACTAAGAAAAGGCTGATGAAATAATCTGGATTAAGATGGATTTAAGGGAGTCAGGCAGAAGGACTAGGGAAAAAACAGTGCTGAAGGTTCATGGACAAGGAATGAGATGGTGACAGCCCTGTTCTAACCAGAAGTGTAGAGAATGGCTGAGGATGTTGGAGAGCTGGGAAGGAATCAGAAAACAAACAGGAAAAATAGGTGATGGGTAAAGCAAATCTTGAATTAAGCTTTGGAGATGATAAACATATTCCTAATGAGCAATGATGAGGGATAGCTGGCCTGATGGGAGAAGACCTACCTGTAAAATTTCTTTTGGGGGAAGGTTACAGTAAGTTAGAAGTTGCTCATCAAAAGGAGACTGGAAAACACACTGAGGAACAAGTTATTTGGACAAGCAGATGTTTCCACATAAAGAAATAGGGTAGGAAAGATGTTTGCCTAGAGTTGGGGATGGGTAAGTAGCTTCCTAAAACTCTTAATTCTGTTAGAAGTGCTAAATTGGCTAGAGATAGCATAAAGTAGGAGATACACTCAGGCTGCATTTCTCTGTACACGGATCTGCAAGTAGTGTGGACTATCAGAGTGATAAACTCTGTCTGCTCTAGGCCAGAGGGAGCTGTGGAAAACAAAAATTCCATAAATAATGGGATTTTTTTGTCAGTGCTACTTGTGAATTGAAAGTAAGGTGATTAAAGCTGTGTGGTTCTCCAGTAGCTCTTCAAGATAAGCTGTTCTTTCTAATTCATGAGAATGGGTGACTGGAAATGCAGGAAAGTATGAATAGGTTTGTTCAGTTCTGTGAGGGACTAAAGACAGTGCTAACAATGAAAAATCTAAGAAAAATTCACAATTTTTGTGGCGTGCTGCATTTTTTCAGTGGGGGATGACACAGCAACATCATGAACATTAACTTGTGGCTCTAGAACAAAGAAGTCTTTTAGAAAATGGTGCTTTTGTATGTTCTGAAGAAGAGTTATGCCATTTTAAAATTATAATTTCTGAAAATACTGGGGTGTGTTTTACTATATTATTTCTGTCTTACTTTCTCCTATCTGCTCCTTTTTTTCACCCCTTATGAACTCAAAAGACAGAAGAAAATAAACCAAGAGTAATAGTGAGCCATGTTTATTATGCACAGTGAGCACAGGTCCCTGGCAGGATACTTTGGCCAGATGTTGGTTTTTGCTGAGGCTGTTTCTCAGTTGGAAAACCAGTTAAACCATCCCCTTGGGATTTTCTTCTGTGGGGGTAAATCTCCAGATGGTGAAGAGCAAGCTTAGCTGTTCCTGTATAAGCCACTCCCTGGTGTCAAGAGCATAAGTAAAATAACACAATCTGGGACATTCCTTCAAGCCACAGTTTCCTTGTCATTGGAACAAGTTCCTTGTTGTCCAAGCATAATGGGGAGAATTAGAGTGGCTTTGGGGATACTCTAATTTAGGTCATGAATAGGTCAGGTCCTTGCTGATTTGAGGTATTTGAGATTATTCAAACATGGAGTCAGAAAAACAACTTTTTAAAAACTATCCTGTTTTTGGGCCAGACAAATATCAGACTGGAACAAGTAGTGTTCTGAACTCTGAATCTATCCTTGGAAGTTCATGTTTTACTTACTGTACTCACCTAAACAAAATGTGGTGGTGCCAGCTTAGAAAACAATGCTATGACAGGGTCTGTGTCTTTTATTCTTCATAAATGGTTCTCTTGCTTGTGTGTGTTTGTGGCTGTGTCTCTCTAAGATGGAAGTCAAGTGATGACAAATGTCCACTGGGGGGAAAAAAGCCTTCAAAATCATCCTTTAATAGTTCACCATATGAAGAATGTGAATACTGATGGGAAAGTTAAAAAAAATCACTTTTAATAACTGAACTTAAGGATAACTAAAAGAATAGGACTAAGCTAATTAGGTAGGCTCCCATTTTAGCCCTCCTAGTAAAAATATATACACTTTGATTGTTGAAAAGGTTTTGATTTGATAAAAGGACCATTAAAAACTGTTGTGAAACACTGGAATAATTTACATTTTAATTTATATTACCTAGGGCTAGTCCATCCTATAGCCAGACATCAAGAGTTGGCAGTTGTCCATGTTAACAGAGGTAGAAAGGAAGTTTTCTTTTGAGTTATTTAATCTTCATTTACGAGCTTCTGATTAATTTGGTTGTCTAGCAATCAAAGATCAGATTCAGATTTCCTGAATGGCACATTCATGTTCTTCTTAGTAAGAACAGCAGCATATTTTGGGCCACGGGCTGCAAAATATCTAGACCAGCCCTGTTATACATGATGTCAGACTGTAATGGTCCCTTCTAGGTTCAAAAACCCATGTAACTACAAAACACTACATATTTAACTGCATTCAGCAATAACATCCTGGAATGTCTAACAGGGAATGAACAAATCTTGCAATCATATTAAAACATATGGGTTTTTTTGAACCTTTTTTATTGAGGTACTTAGGATACTCTGTCTAGTTGTTTAGTCCAGTAATTTTATGTCATTTAATGTTGATTTTAAGATATTTTAACATTTTATTTTCAGTTCACTGAATTATTGAGTAACCAACTCTGTTCCCTGTGAGATTAATCTGAAACAACTTTTATTCAGTGCTTGTTCCTCTATGAAACCTATCTTTTCAATATTTATTGTCCTTTTGTCCTTTTTTGTTCTATTGAATGTTTGTTTTCATGTGATGGAATTTTCTTAAAGTTCTCAGTTGGCTTTTTATTGCTTGGTGTGTGTTAGAATATGTGGCAGTAATTTTAAATGCCTCCAGAAATATTAGGTTACCTAAAGTCTATCAAGTGATCTTGTAATCTCATCACAGAATCACACAGTCAATCACTGATGGTAATTTTTGACAATCTTGGCATAACAAAGAAATTCTAGAAAAGGAAAATATGCTGGTGTCATATTAGTACATTTAAAAACAGAGATAAATGGACTGACAAGAAGGATAGGCTGATTACTTTGAAGCTGACCCTAGAAAAAATATTAGAAAAGTTGCCACAAGACTAATTTAATAATGACTTTTAAAATTACAGGATATAGAGCATTCCTCAGTGTATAAATTCTTTGAGGATGCAAATTGTTCAAGCCTTATTAGATAAACAGAAACGTATGGAGACCTGACCCTCCACTGTACGGTTTAAACACTTTGGCAGTTTCCATTACTAAATGGTCTTATGCTATTTGTAGGATTTAGTTTGTTCCTAATTATTCCTAAAAATTAAGTTCATTGTCATTAATCCTACTAACCATGGGATTTTCTTTGATGTCTTTAGCTTCCCTTATCAATTTTCTACACTTTATAATGTTTAATTTATACTGCTGTGTGTGTTAGGGTCTTTTTCTTTCCCATTGTCACACGTTGCATTCTTATTTCTAATTAGTGCATTTCCTTTGCCTTTGAACAAAGTTTTACACAAGCTGCTCTCACATTTTCATAAACTCCTCTTAAAATATCCCAATGTTCATTCTCATTTTCCTGATATTTTTTCCCCCCTACCTTTTAAATCTCTTTATAATTCCCCAGTTTTGAGGAATGAATTATTTTGGAGAGTCAAGTGTATTTATTGCTGGTTTGTCCTGTCCTCTCTCTGTATGGAGTGCAATCTAATAATAACAGTTGGTCCCTAGGCTACCACCAACTGCCAGCCCATAATTAATTCATCTTTATATTTTTCTTAAATTTGAAGAGAAGTTTACTGCTGGTTGCATATGTCTCCCAAATTGAAGCCTTCCATTAAAAAGATATTTCCTTCTGGTTTTTTTTGGTTGTTGTTGTTGTTTGGGTTTTGTTTGTTTGTTTGTTTGTTTGTTTCATCGTGGGTAGTTGCTCAGGAAGTAACTCAGACTGTTTGAGTCACTGATCTGTGACTTCTCCTGCTTTCTCAAATACCTCAGTCAGACTTTATAAAACAACAGATAAATATACACAGCTATAACACGTTTGCATGATCAATAGTCAGTTGATATCCTGAATTTCTACACTTTCAGTAATATCAAACCAAAACTATTCTAAATGGAACAGAACCAACGGAGCCCATACCCTGTACTCCTATATCTCCAAGACCATTCTCCCACCTCCCACGTGGCCACATGGCAATATCTCTGGTTCTTCCCCGGCCACTGTCCTCCCACATGACAATCTCAGCTCAATCCCAGGACCTGATCCTTGTTATTCTCCACCTTGTCCAGCAGCTCAATCAGTATTTGCTGAATTTGGCTTGATTCGGGCATATTTGAAGAGACTGATGTGTAGAGATGAGCATTCTCTTATTTTTCTCCTTTTTCTACCTCTTTATTAAAACAGATTTAAGTCAGCTAAGGATTCCACAAGCTGTTGGTGGAGATGAGAACTAATGGGCAGGTGACACATATGGGACTGTTGTGTGAACCACGTCTCTTTATGAACTTACATAATCACATAATACCTTTCCTTGTTTACTTGCTGCTTCCTAAACAAGTTATAGCAAGAAATCATAAAACACAATGAGATTTTGGTACCAGAGATTTTAATTCACTACAACTATCGTTCTAAATTTCAGTTATGCTATAATGTACAACTCAGTGGGAGCTGTTGGCACCTTACCTAGATTCCTTCTCCTGATATTAAATTAAAAAAAAAAAAAAAAAAAAAAAGCCTGGCTCTTTATATTGTCACACACTTTGTACAAACACTTGAGTTTGTTAACAGTGGAACAAAGTTTGAAATATCTCAGGTCAAGTCTTTTTCACATCTTCTTCCTGCTTATATTACTCTTGCTTTAACTACCTTGTGCCTGCTCCAAAAAGCCTTCTGGATAAAAGTTAGCTCTATTCCTGACATTAGTTATCAGGTTCTTAAAACTATATCCTGTTTATATATGAATGTAATCCTTTAGTGATAGAACTCAGGTTTCCATAAACGCCAGACCTCAAACCCAACCTGTTGTTCACCTCCTGCTGTTTCTGTCTCCAGCCTGAGGCAGGAGGGATCCTAAAGTGAAGTCTGGACAGCTACTGATGCGAATCAAGCCCAGCCTTTGCAAAAATGAGCTCGGGAAAGATTCTGAGTAACCCTGAGGCGACAAAGCTTTGCTGTGTGAAATACAGGTGAAATCCTACGACCCTGATGACATTGGGTGAGTTTTCCTTGGAGTTTTGGCACATCTCTCAGACAAAAGATGGAGTAACATGGAGTGAGTGCAAAGCTGTTAAAACAAAAGGGCAAAAGAGGCTCAGGTTTCAAGTTTATAGCATACCCATCTGCACTGTTACATTAGGAAGAACTGTGGAATAACTGTAAGTTGGATCAAAGTCGATGTTGGCTGTCTGCTCCTTCACAGATCTATAGTCCAAATCATTTTATCCTTTGCTTCCCTGTTGAAGAATCCTCCTTTGGAGGTTCAGCAATTGTTTACATATGTTTTCTCTTTCAAACTCATCTCTTGACTAATCTAAGCCCACTGGAGGTGGCCTGAGCAGTGAATTAGCCTGTAAATCATGTATTTACCTCACACAGAGATCTAGTCATATGGTTTTGATAGCTGGGAGTTTGTACAACTGCCGTGAATCCCTTCTTCCCATCTATTTGACTTTTATATTTTTATTTACAATCAGCAAATCATGGATGTAGGGACAAAATCTGGTGGAGCAGCTCAGTTTGCATGACTGCAGATGTAGTCCAAAGTCTCCATGAACGCATTTTGAAAGAAGATTAAATAATGTTGTGTATAAACATAATTGTAGAAGGACCTCTTACATGTCACTGTAGCTTAGCCACTGTCAGGTTTTGATCTTACAGTTTTCAGGGCAAGTGAGTATTGGAGACCTCCAGAGAATAATTTAGGATGCTTCAGTAGGTGGGTGCTCAATTTGTCTCTGGGTGAAATACCTGTTCATATCAGTACCCAGTACATTCTCCAGTGCCACACAAGTGGACTCAGACATTTCTGTGCCACTGGAAAAAAGCTTGGATTTATATAAGAGACATAACCCCAAAGCTGTGGCTGTTTGTGCCGATACGGAAAACACTGTGTGTTTTTATTAATTTGGTGTATGTCTGTTTTACTATTCTGTTTTATGCTTTAAACACTGAGTACTCATGAGGCCTTTACTCAAGTCTGTAATACCCCAGACTCATGAAGCTGTTTCCAGCAGATCAGAGAATTTCTCCTGTTCTTTTTTTTCCCCCTTCCTTTTCCTGTTGCCTTAATTTCTGTGTAGGTGGGGGATTGGAAGATAAACACTACATTGTGCATGCACAGCATGGCTGTGATAGACAATAAATAACAATACTGGACTATTTGGCAACACAGTTGTGGCTTGCTGTGCCTGCTGACCAGCAAAAGGACCCAAGGGAATGATGAGGGTGGTTGGGTGCTGGAACAGGCTCCCCAGGGCAGTGGCCACAGCCGCAAGGAGTGTTTGGACAATGTTCTCAGGCACATGGTGGGAGTGTTGGGGTGTCCTGTGCAGGGCAAGGAGTTGGACTCGATTATCCTTGTGGGTCCCTTCCAATTCAAGGTATTTTATGATTCCAGGAGTCTCTCTCAAAACTGGAAAGAGCACATCAGTGGTACCAAAGGGGGGAAAGTAGACCACAAGGACAAGTCTGGGGACTTCCCAATAGTTTTTACCCTGCTTATTAAAGATCTGCAATAAATCCTATTCACTGGTGTTTAGCTTTTTTACCTGGAGGCAGAGACTGCAGGCAGATTGTAATTTATTACCTTGTTGTACTTGCAGTGTTGTTTCTTAAAATCCATGGAAAAATCTGAGATGATTCCTGCCTTCTCTGTTTTCAAAGCCTGTGGCCCTGAATTCTGCACATGAGACTTTAGCAGTGATTATTCATTCCAAATTTCTCCTTTAAATCCATTGAGAATAAATAAATGGAACTCCCACATATGGCTTTCCTCTTCCCTGCTTTTTTTTTTTTTTCACCTTTTCTTTTCTTTTTACAGAGCTGTTCTCATCTCTAAGTCTCCTTTTTCTTGAATTCTGCTGGTTTAATTCAGTCATTTTAATATGTGAGCACTAGAGAGAATAGGAGCAGGAATCAGGTTTGTGCTGTTAGATTGATAAACAGATGCTAAGCCGATGTGACACAGATGCTACTGCTGAGCCAGGAAAAGCAGGTCAAGGTTATTAGGAGAAAGTGCAGCACTGTCTCATAGCTGTGAGCAAAAAGGCCCTGCATGGAGCCAGCTTTTCCTCTCTTCCCTTCTCTCTCTTTCTCACTCTTGATTGTCTGATGGCTATGCATGTTTTGAGAACTTTATTTTTAATTAATTCCTATAAAAGCAAGAATCATTGGATATTTTACATGTCTCTTTTATTATATTTACAACAAAGCTTATAACCCTCACACAAACACATGATACAAGTAGCTGGCTCCTCTGGTTTTAAGGGGCACTGAGTTTCTGTTCTAGAACACAACACCAGGGTAATAATTCTCTAAGACAATCCCGAAAAATGTGAAGGCTCTGTGATAATATTGAATGAAATCCTTGGGCTTCTGCTAGGTATGATTTCAGGCCAAAAATAGAACAATGCATTTGAACTGTAAAAAAAGATTTTTTTTCTTTTCTTTTTTTTTTTTTCTTTTCCTTTTTTTTTTCTTTTCCTTTTTTTTTTTTTCCAATAGAAACAGCATTTCATGTAGATAAGGTGTAAGAAAAATCATTTGCACTACAAAAGGACAAGGTAGAATTAGTTCAGGAACTCTAAAAATGGGTAGTTTTCATTCCTGTACATCTACTCTTCAGGTAAAATACTGAATATTGGGTTTTATGTGAAAATTCCTTACAGGTTGCTGTCTGGTTAATCACAAAATCTTAAACCAGTTTGAGATAGAAGGGATTTTAGAGATTATCTCTTTCCACATCCCTGCCATGGGCAGGGACACCTTCCACTATCCCAGGTTGCTCCAAGCCCTGTCCAACCTTATCTTGAACATTTCCAGAGATGGGGAAGCCATAGCTTCCCTGGGGAACCTGTGCCATGGCCTCCCCATCCTCATAGGGAAGAATTTCTTCCTAACATCTTATCTAAATATCTCCTTATTTCTTTAAAACTGTTTTCCCTTGTCCTCTATGCCCTTGTCCAAAGTCCCTCTCCAGCTCTCTTGGAGCCCCTTTAGGCACTGGAAGGAGATTTAAGGTCTTCCTGGAGCCTCCTCTTCTCCAGGCTGAACACCCCCAGCTTTCCCAGCCTGTCTCCAAAGCAGAGGTTCCTCAGCCCTCTGAGCACATTCTATGTGTATGTAGAAAAAAAAGGTCAGCACAAGGTGCAAGTATGATGTCTTTCTATCTACCCTCCGTGTGACCACATTTGATGTAATATTTATATAATCTGTCCTATTGGAACAAAAAATTCCTGGAATGATATGTACCCCAGTGCCCAATTTTCTGGAAACATTAAGTGGTTACATTTGGCAAGAAAAGCAGCTACACAATAGAATGAGCAGGGATCATTATAGACATCTGTATTATTTCAACAACAGATTTGTCCCAGGCATTATTCATAAATTCAAAAGCTTTAACCTGGGACAGTCCATTAGATAATTCAGTTTCTCCTCCTTCATTCTATTGGCCATTGCATTTTGTCTACTCTTCCCTGTGTCAAGACCAGTAATTTGTATTTGGCTGAAGTAGTTCACATTGAGAGACAATTGGACCTAATCTGAAGACATCAAAAACTGGAGACTCCATCAGTCATCCTGGTTGTTTATTTCAGTGCTCAAAAGTCACGACTGTTTTTTGATTTCCATTTGTCTGTCTTTAACTTACAGTCAGTCTTGTTATGTCTTTGTCTGCTGGCTCAGTTGTCTCACACTTTGATTCATTTTCTCTGTGCTTCAAAATGCTTAAAAGTGTGTTTGTGGTTTTCTTTTTCTCTGGGGTCCTTTTCATTCTTGATATATTTTCCAATTCTTGTACACCAGAAAAGGATGTGATGCTTCAGCGTGGAGAATCCATACTTAAATCACAGAATCACAACGTTGTTAGGGTTGGAAGGGACCTCTGGAGATCATCCAGTCCAATACCCCTGCCCAGTCAGGGCTACCTGAAGCGGGTGACACAAGAATGTGTCCAGGTGGGTTTTGACTGTCTTCAAAGAGGGAAGTCCATGGTCTTCCTGGGCAGCCTGTTCCAGTGCTCTGCCACCCTCAGTTTAAAGAAGTTCCTCCTCATGTTGAGGTGGAACTTCTTGTGGTTTAGTTTATGGCTATTGCTCCTTGCCCTGTCCCTGGGCACCACCAAAAAGAGTCTGGCACCATCCTCTTGGCACCTGCCTTTGATATATTTATATGTATTGATGAGATCTTCCCTCAGTCTTCTCTAGACTAACCAGGCCCAGCTCCTCCCTTTCCTGGAGAACAGGATGGACACTGAGAGAAATTAAGCTGGAGGGATGAGCTGGCAAGGACTTCCAGAAATTGAAACAAGCCAACACTTAGAAGTCTGCACCCAGGACAGAGGCATGCCATGAAATTCCAGAGGCTGGGGATTTAATGACCACAAAGCAGGCCTGTGGTCAAAGGTGCCTGATGGACAACAAGCTAAAGATGAGTAAGCTTTGCAGCCTCACGGTGGTGGAGGCCAACTTCATCCTGGGTACATTAAGAGAAATGTAAGAGCAGATTGAATGAAGTGATTATTCCCCTGTGTTTGCTTACGGGAAGCCCTACATTGTGAAACTGGAGTGTGTCCAGTGCAGGCTTTTAAGGTAGTTGGAGAGTAAAGCACATTTTGTGGAAGGCTGAGGGATTATTAGGTCTGTTCCACCTTGAGAAGAGAAGGGTGAGGGGCAATCTAATTGATGTTTTCAGGCTCTTAATGGGAGTTTGAGGAAATGATAGAACCAAACTGTCATTTGAGATGTACAGTGATAAGACAAAAAACTAACCATGTGGTAAATGTAATTTTAAATAGATATTAAGAAAATTAAAAAGAGAGAGAATTATCAGGAAGTGGAACTTTATCTTTAGAGATACTCAAAGCAAACTGGGCAGGACCTTGGTCACCTTGATGAAATGCTGAAGCTCATCCTGCTTTGAGTAGGACGTTGAACTACAGCCCTCCAGAGATCCATTGCAAACTAAATTGTTCAATTATTTTGTTGGTTTTAGGGTTTTTTTGGGGAAAAAAAAAAAAAAAAAAAAAAAAAAAAAGGAATAAAACTTAGTCCTAACTGTGAATCTGCCTCCTCTAAATGGGGGAATCACTCACCGTTTTTATGAACTACACATGAAAAAGTGGGTTGACACATTTAACATTATCTATGTCTTTGTGATTTTTCAGGGATTTTTTTTCTTCTCAGTAGCATTGGCTGGAAATTGGAAAAAGAATGAAAATCAGCTTGTTTCAACTGAGGAACATTGTTGTAGAGCCTCATGGGATTGGATGCCTTTGCAGTCTGTGTGACCTGTGGAACACAGAGTCTTCTCTCAAAATAAGGGACAGTGGGTATGTCCTGGGGTCTTACATCTTAGAGCACCATAAGAGATTCAATGTGACTAGCAAATCCAAATCTTGCTGGAGGAAGATATAAAACCCAGAAGCTGCAACCCCTCAAGCATTTTCTGAGACAAAATATTATGAGGGTGTTGCATTTGCTAAATTTTTTTTCTTTCTGCAAAGACACCCAACTTTTCACAATGATTTTTTGAGTCAGAATTTTCAGTCAGCCCATCTTTTAAGAGTCTGATCTGTTTGTTTTGTTAGGTGTGAGTTTATTACATCCAGTCTATCTGCAGGTTCCTTTTTGGGATATCTGGCACCCAGATTTGTTGTTCATGAGTAATTTAAACTCTGGAATTGTTTACCACCAAGATCTACCTCAGCTTTACTGAGAATCAAGACCATCATCAGACTAAAATCAGTAGGATTTACAGGGATCTCTTGGCTCAGACAGATACATGTGCAGTAAGGCCATAAAATTCCCAGTTCTCTCATGTTAGACAACAGGTTATACAGTCTTAAAGCAGCAAGACTTGAATTCTGGAAGTGGGAACAAGGGAAGATTTTAGAAAAACAGAGCATAAAAGAATAATAAACACAACCTTTCACACATTCTGTCCATACCCTACTATAGATTTATAGTAATTCTTTTCAAAAGTCAGGTTTGTAGGTTTTCCAACCTGCTTTTTCAAGCCTCCTCTACTGTACTGTTGCTGCTCTAATGTGATAGTTTACTCTTTTAAGTTAATTGTTAATCAAGCCCAGAATATTCTCTTTGAAACAGAGTCCTTACATGGCAGTGGAAGGAAAAGAGAGAAACAAAGAAAGGGAATGAAAAAAAAGAGAGAAAGAAATATTTAAGAATGAAAGAAGAAAGACAATCAACTTCTTAATTGCCTTTATTATGAAAAAGTGAAATTAAAGTGGATTTCAATTTTAATGATTGGAATAGGCTCAAAGAGAAAACTGTAAGAACAAAATATGACTTTTCAGCCACTTTTTTCTTTCACCCATTAAAAGAGAAGTGTATCACGGATCTACAGCATAAACCTGCCCCCTCTGTGTGGATTTGAGGCTTTAACTCTTGCACCAGCATGTTTCCAAGGACGCTCACTGCTTTCTCAGCCGAGCCATTTAACCAACAAATTATCAAACCAGTTAGATGAAAACACAATAGTAGTTAATCAGCTTTTACAAGCTCACACATCGAACCCCAACTGTAAAAACACTTCATTAGTAGCTTCTCATTTGTGTGTTTTTTTTCTCCACATCTCCTGTGTTCCACTTGGAATATTTCTACGAGATACGAACCAGTCAATAAATGCTTGAACTCCTCCGTGTCTTTACTGAGGGACCCCTCTAGAGCCTATTAACACCCGTTTTATGGAAAACAGAGCAGGTAGCTACCTCCACCATGTGTTGGCACTCTCTAAAAGGCTATTAATGCTTTGTGTTTCAGGGCATAACAAACTAAGGCATTCCCAGAGAGAAAAAAAAAAAAAAAAAGGGGAAAAAAAAAGCAAGCCCAGTGGGTAAATAGGAAATATATGAAGATATTTGTCCTAGAGAATGAGGCTGAAGAGGAAAATGGAACGTCTGAGAGAGTCATTTTGCCGGTACACCCAGAAAAAGAGATGCTTCCTAGCATTGTGTTTCTGTTGGTTTGGTTTTTATATGTTGGTGTAGATTCTGTATTCCTTCAAGAGAGGAATTCTACCAGAAAGAGAGGAATTATATATATATATAATGAAATTATCTTCTACCTTTTTAAGTATGTCTATACTAGATCTTTTACTAGATTTCTCAGTGGTAAGGAAGCATATGATGAGTCTAATTTTAAGGGAATATGTCCTGCTCATCAGTATTTCACCTCCTCTTCTTCCTCCCTGGACTAATTTTCAAACGCATTGTCTCATTTTAACCACATTTGACTGAGAGGGCAGATGTCTCAAAGATATGATGTTCTGACAAGTTTTGTGGAAGCTGGCAGCCAGGGAAAGGAAAGATAACCAACATGCCCTCACCATGGGAAAGAGAGTTTAAATCCCTTCTTTGCTTATTCTAAGGAGAAAGCAGCCTGCTGGCCCATCAGCACATGCAACAGCTTGCCCAAACACATAGAAGCACAAGAAAGTGCAAGATCATGTACAGAAGGGTGAGTGAATGGGAAAAATAAAGTGAAGGTAGACAAAGACAGAAATCAAGCTTAATTCTTGGGCCTAGAAGATGTTTTACTGGTAAACAGTTGTGATTTTGATAGGAAAACATTCAATATAAAGACAAGGACAAAGTTTCCACATTTGAAGTGCCTTGCAAGGGATATTTGGATCTACTGAAGGTATATAAGATCAGGTCTGAAGCTTGGAGAAATAAAATATAAGCTTTCCAGAGAGAAACAAATGTGCCCCAAGTTAAATTACTGCAAGCTAGTCGCTTAAACCTGAATCTGCCACCCTATGGCTTTGTTTATAGTCAGAGAAGAGCAACAAGTTCCTCTTAAGGTGATTCATGTATCCTGAGATAAATAGAATGAATCTGCCTCAGAAGGCTTCCCTCCATTGACTCTGAGGGAGCCTGGGGTAATGAGCTCAGATGAGGTGTCTAACCTGTACCTGTCTAAAGTTAAGAGATGCAAATCTTACCCCTGATGACACAAATGGGGTTTGGTTCACTCCCCAAGTCAACTTGTGGTGCAATGAAACTGCGTTCAAAGAGGCTGGGAGAAAATAGTTCCAATTTACTGCAGAGGAGAAAAGAACTGCTAATTTCTTGTCTCAGAACTACATATTGTGCAATGTTTTACTTGTTGAGGGAAACAGAAACTGGTTAAGAACTTGACTTGCAACAGAATTACACTTCTGTCTAAATGGGGTTTGGTTTTGCCTTTAGTTTCGATGCCTTTGTGATCAGTGTTCAGAAAGAAACATTACTCTCCCTTTCCCTTCAAATTATCCATTTGAATTAAAATAAATAAATAATCTAAGTGAAGTCATCGTCTCTTTGCACCTTTTGCCACAAGAACACAAATCCTTGAGTATTTATTGAGACAAACAGCAAAAGTGTACTTAAATCTATAGTGGTCTGACATTCAGGGCTGGTGCCTTTTGAAATTACCCATTTCATTGCAAAATCTGCCCTTTGGGAGCAGTTGGTTACTTGAACCAAATATTCAGGCAGGAAATAGCAACAACACTTCCCAACCCACAACGAGCTGCAGTCACAGAGCATTTGAATGATACTTATGCTGGTGATACTTTCAGTTTGTGTTATGGATTCCAGCCAAATGCTGTTAAAAGTGTGTTTTTCAGATGTTTATAGGTAAGGGATTTGCTAACACAGAAGAGGCCAAGAGGTTAAAAAAAATAAAGTGATATACTTCTTGGATTTTACAGGAGTAAGAAAACATGAGGGGAAGCAGAGGGGCAAGTGATGGTCTCTTCTCTTGTGTGATCAGTGACAGGACCTGAGATGACAGCACGACACTGTGTCAGAGGAGGTTTAGGTTGGATATTAGGAAAAGGTTCTTCCCCAAGAGGGTGGTCGGGCACTGAACCAGCCCCCCAGGGCAGTGATCACGGCCCCAAGGCTGCCAGAGCTCAAGGAGTGTTTGGACAACGCTCTCAGGGACAGAGTGGGATTGTTGAGGGGACTGTGCAGGGCCAGGAGTTGGACTGGATGATCCTTGTGGGTTCGTTCCAACTCAGGATATTCTGTGATTCTATGATTCATTGAGAAATGTGTGTCCTATATCATTCCCAGCAGGGAATCAAAATTGAAAGAGGTGTTTCTGTTTTGTTTTTTTTTTTTTGTTTGTAAGACTAATAACGTCTGTGAATAAAAACCTGGGAGATGTTACCAACTCATCACAGCTGTTTGCTCAACTGATGTGGCTGGAGCCCTCAGCATATGAATCTAAATCCCTGTGTGGACTGGACTGGTTATAATTCAATTTGGCTTAATTTACTTTGAAAGTTAATTCAGTTAAATTGAATTAAGCCTCTTTAATTTTTAACAAGGGTGTCCACATTTGAGTTTAAAGTAGTTTAATTAATACACTTAAAAAATCTAATTCAGATTAATTTCACTGAGTATTGTTATGTGGATAGGCCTGTAGGTTCAGTTAAGTAACAGCAATTAAGGTGTTTGCTTTCAAGAAACATATTCCTCCTAAGCAAAGGTGGGTGAAGTTGCAAGATGGAGCTGAAATGGAGATGTAATGGTGCAAGGAGTAAAAACTCCTCACTGAGAGAAGTTGACACCAGTGGTACTTGGTTTGGACCAGCTGGCTGAGAGCAGAAAGAAAAAGATACTTCAGTGCAAGAGTCATCAGTTCTTCTGCAAGAGATAACAAGGGCTGGGGGAATATAGAGCTGAAATACACCTCAGAAATATTCTCCTGTCCAGGACTTTTTAGTAACCATATCATTGATCTATAAACTCATGTCAGGAATTTAAACCCACCTCTGAATACAGCACAGTTCCCTAAACAAGTGTACAATGAAGCACATCCTATAATCTCCCCTGCCTGGACTCATAGAATGGTTAGGTTCGGAAGGGACTTGAAAGATCATTTTGTTTCACCTTCCTGACATAGGCAGGGACACTTTCCACTGTCCCAGGCTGCTCCAAGCCCCATCCAACCTGGCCTTGAAAACCTCTAGAGAGAGGGTGTCCATTTTCTTCTCTGGTCTTCCTCAGATGCCCCAAGTGTTTCATGTTTTAAGGCACACCCTTGGGCACAAACTCAATCCAACTGCACCAGGTGGAGGAGTGCACCCCTGGGATGTTACACTATCAGTGTTTTCTTGACACCTGAAACTCAAAAGTGTGGATGTGGATCAGCAGGAAGAATTTCTGCCCCTTCCATCTCTTGCCCTCCTTCCTCTACATTTCTCAGTGGAGCTGTGACCCTGCAGGGAGGGGAGGACACACGTACAAGATGGTTTTCATTGAGTACTTTAAAGGTCCCTTTAGGCTTCACAGGTGGAGATTTTTTTACATTTCCTCCCCTCTGGGTGTGTGAACACTGGGCCAAACTCAGAAGTGTGATGTGGGAGGTTGAGATGCCAAATAGCTCAGGCAATGAAAGGAAAATGGTGTAAAGGATTGCAGCTTGGTGGAATTTAGTGTGAACCTCAGCAGTGAAGGATTTGGAATCTGTGCCACTAGTCTGAGAGAGTGTAACACCTTTTCCCAGCTAACTCAGCATGTGAGTTCCTCAAGGCTGCCTTTCACCTACTGCACATGCTCCCAAATGAGTAATTTAACCACTGAATGCATCATCTCCAATCTCATCTCCTTTTTTTTTCTATGCCTCTGTAAGTATAGTCTGCTTACAGGCATCTACACATCCACATGCACATTGACTTTAAGCAAAATTGCATTTCTTCATCTTTTCCCTCTCTTACAGTCAAACCCTGGTGATCCTGTGCATGCAAATCAGCTGCATTTCTGGTTTAGCTGTAGTCTCTGCTCTATAGCTGAGGTCTGTTTGATGTTCCTTTACTGGTGGAATTGAAACAACATTTCACTGCTAACTGGAAGAGCTACTAGTTTATTAAATCCTTGATTTGAAATCTTGCTGTCAAAGAAAACACAGTCAGCTGATGCTGTGAAAGGGTTGCATTGTCAATTCTTGCTGAGCCTTAAAACTGGCATGAAGCATGAAGTAAAGTGACATTAAATGAACTGACAATCTGAGGTTTCGAGTGTAAACCTCCAGGAAATAATAACTTGGCTTTTCAGTGTAAAAAAAAGAGAGAGCTTATGGTTAAAAATAAAATAAAGTAAAATAATAATAAAAAATAATGAATTGCTATAAAGCCTAACCCAGAATAGCTTTTTAGAGGATCTTTTTCTTCCCCTTCTCCCTCTTTTCAATTTAAGATTAGTAAAGCAGAGGTGACAGAAAAGATTTATGAGAAACATTTTTAAAGGTGGGTTCACCATGTGTGTAGAACAGGCAGTGTCTGAAGGGCCTGTAGCATTTGCACTTTATAGAAAATGACAAAAAGTGACTATTGCTGTAACAACTGGCACGGCAGAGGTTGAATTGATTGCACTGAGGGAAATATGTAAGAGTGGTGTGTGATAGGCAGATAGGCAGCTACTGGGCTTCAAAGTCCAGCTCTGAAAAGTTCAGAGGTGAATTAGCAACTTGAATGATTTTATTGTGGGCTAAATTTAATGATTTTGAGCTGGAACAGGTCATTTTTTGAGTTAGATGAATGTTGGAGAGAGACATGAGAAAATGCCAACAGAAACACCATGAAAATCCTGCCACTGGACAAACTTCAGGGTTGTCCCAAGAAGCCACATTGGGGGTGCTCAGCCTGAAGAAGAGAAGGCTCCAAGGGGACCTCACTGAGGCCTTTCAGTACTTAGAGGGGCTTATAAAAAAGAGAGACAGCAACGTTTTACATGGGCATATAGGGATAGGACAAGAGGCAAAGGTTCCAAACTGTAAGAGAAGGGATTTGAATCACGTTAGGAAGAAGTTCTTCCCTGTGAGAGTGGTGAGGCCCTGGCACAGGTTGCCCAGAGAAACTGTGGCTGCTCCATTCCTGGAAGTGTTCAAGGCTAGATTGGATGAGGTTTTAACCAACCTGGTCTAGTGGAAGGTGTCTCTGCATGTGGCAAGGGGGTTCGAACAAGATGATCTTTAAGGTACCTTCCAACCTAAATTGCTCTAAGATTATTTTGATTTATTTTTCCAAGGTGTACGTGGGACACCATGAAATTAAGCCTGGGTATAAGGAAGGGGTGGGAGGGAAGGTGGTTTTAGTTTTTTTGTTCTACTCATTAATCAATTGGCAGTAAATTAAATTAAACTTTCCCAATTTAAACCTTTTTTGTCCTTGAAGGTAACTGGGGAGAATTCTTCTTGTCTTCATCTTCACCCTCAAGCTTTTCTATCATATTTTCTCCCTCCCCACTGTTGGAATTACAGAATCATAGAATCATGGAATGGTTTAGGTTGGAAGGGACCTTAAAGATGATCTAGTTCCAACCCTCTGCCATGGGTAAGACACCTTCCACTAGACCAGGTTGCTCAGGAGAGGGGTTGTAGAACAGTGTGCTGGGCACCTGCGAGCCATCCAAGGTCAACACCCCACAACACAGATGTGCTACTTATTTATTAAGCATTCCTGTGCATCTCATCTTTATCTCCTCTTTTTTCATGCCTGACTAAGCTCTACTTCTGTAAAGTGGAGAGAAGGCACTTGCTATTTCAATAAAAGCTTTTCAGATGAAGTGCCAAAGACAATTCCATAGGAGCTGGATGCTGTTATTATTCTGAACAAGATGTAAGTTTGAATCTTCTTTTTTTGCAATATCTTTTCCTAAATATGATTTCAAGTCCTTTTCAATTTAAGGTCAAATTGTCAGGAAATATAAAAAAGGTGCCAGTTACCTCCTCCAGAAAACACATCTCCTGCCTACCAGCATTTTAGTTTGTAATGAAGGTCCCTTCGTTCTTGAAAATGTCCTTCAAGATTGTCAAGTTCTTTTAGAACAAAGAAACACATTCCTGAAACAGGCTGTGGTGTTGTCTCAGAGGCAGCAGGACAGGCTGTGCGTAGGCATTCAGAACATTCAACTCAGTTTCAGCTTTGTAAAATTCACTTTCCATGCATTTTTTTTTGTCAGGAGCCATCTCATTCTCTGCCATATTCAAGTATAGTGTTCAAGGCTGAGTTGGAAGGGGCTCTGAGCAACCTGGTCTGGTGGAAGGTGTCCCTGTCCATGGCAGAGGTGTTGGAATGAGATGATCTTTGAGCTCCCTTCCAACACAAACCATTCTGTGATTCGGTGATTCTATCTCTAGACAGTGACTCGAAAATTCTATCTCAGAGGTGAAATGTAGAATTTTTTGGGGGTGTCTGTTTCTCTCTACTGACTGTGAAGGAAGCTGAGGCTGAAAAGCTCATACTTTGGCATTGAAGTTTAAACATAAACATGAAATATATTAGCTATCTGTAAATGTACTGAGGTATTTACATGTTAAACCACATAAGTTTAATAGTTGGATTCAGTGGACCAATCACAGGTATCAAATACTCTCTAGAATGCATTTCTTTCTTCAGTGGCATCTTGAAACCAGGCAAGATTTAGTAGGATGTTTTAAATTGCACTAAATATGTGTATAGTGAACAGGCAACTGAGCATCCCACTGTGCACATCCAGGATTCTAGATGTGCTCTAAGTGTTTGAGCTCCCCTTATGGACAGTGGAGATTGACTGCGAGTTTTAATTATAGAATGGAATCCTGGAACCACAGAATGGTTTGGGTTGGAGGGAACCTTCAAGTCTCTCTCATTCCAGCCCCACTGCCATGGGCAGGGACACCTTCCACTAGACCAGGTTCCTCAGAGCCTCGTCCAATCTGGCCTTGAACACTTCCAGGGATGGGGCAGCCACAGCTTCTCTGGGCAGCTTCTCATTTGTCCTGCAGGTCAAAGACTTCACGTTACTCTTTGACCACGTCAATGAGAGCATTCAAGATGAGAGATACAATGCAAACTGGAGTTCCCTGTGTAACTGGATTTTAACTTGTACATTGTCTTGTCTGGATGTCTCAGAAGTGTTCACATGAAAATAAGTCAGAATAGACTTACCTGGTAGTTTTTGGGGATATGTACCTTTCCTCAAAACTTGTTCTATATTTGGATCTTACCCTACATGAAAATATAGATGCTATTTTTCATTTTATATTGCTCATTTCATCCTTATAACAATTCTGTCTCTGAACTGTAAGTACCTGAACTCTCGAGTATCTTAAATCCACTTTTATTTTGCATTAACTGTAGATGTAGATTAAAATACATGAAGAAGAAAAGAAGTGATTTCTGTTAAGATAAGTGGAATTAGGTCAATTACATTAGATGAGAACCTTCTGTCTCTCCTTAATTGCTCTTTTCTGGTTATATATAGAAACTTTCCATAAAGACAGTTATCAGTTTTAAAAAAAGAAAGGAGAGAAATGAAAGAGAAGAGAAATGGAAGAGAAGAGAAGAGAAGAGAAATGAAAGAGAAGAGAAATGGAAGAGAAGAGAAGAGAAGAGAAGAGAAGAGAAGAGAAGAGAAGAGAAGAGAAGAGAAGAGAAGAGAAGAGAAGAGAAGAGAAGAGAAGAGAAGAGAAGAGAGAAGAGAAGAGAAGAGAAGAGAAGAGAAGAGAAGAGAAGAGAAGAGAAGAGAAGAGAAGAGAAGAGAAGAGAAGAGAAGAGAAGAGAAGAGAAGAGAAGAGAAGAGAAGAGAAGAGGAGAAGAGAAGAGAAGAGAAGAGAAGAGAAGAGAAGAGAGAAGAGGAAGAAAGGAAAGGAAAGGATAGAAAAAAGAAGAATCTCTAGTTAGATGGGTCTGAACTCCTGTCTTGTTTGGACTTTTAAGTAACAGATAAAAGAAAACAGTAGTTAGGGTGTGTTTCTAAGAGTCAGCTTGTAGGGAGGAAAGCTCCATTTAACATATTGCTCTTATTTAATCAGCCAGCTTTCCCACCCTGACTTCAAAACGAGCTGTCTTGATGGATGGAGAAGGGGAGTAATTTATTATGAACCTACTGCTCTGAAACAGGAGCACTGATAAACTTGGCAGTGGTTTTGAAAGGAATTGTGATTAATACTTTGGGCTAGAGGATAAAGCAATGGATAATTTAACAGAAATTCAAGAGCTGAAGGAAAATTGCAGTTAGTCAGAGACAAACACACTCGCATTAGTCTTTTTGTTTGTGTAACAGAATGTGGTCCAGTGAATTGAAACATAAAGGTACACACAAAACAGAGAAGCAAACATTATTTATTAAGCTGATTTACGTATATTTTACCCTTCTCTGGTGTTCAGAAAATGTTCTTAAGTTCTTAAAAACATTGCCCTTTTTCTCCCAAATCCTGTGATAGTAACAGTCATTTGCCTTCAACAACAGAAGAGCTTTTGTTTTGATTTACATGGATTAATTTGTAGTATGCATTTATATCTGTTCTTTTCCTACTTCAGGGACGTTTCTCAGTTTACAGCATTTCTAGTTTCTAAATGGACAATCATTTTTCAAAAGTCACATTTCTGGTGTGAATGGTCATGTCTTTGAAATCAAATTAGTTTATCTATGTTAATATTTAAGGCTTCATTTTACTTCATCCCCCCAAGACAATGCAAAGTCAAGCAACAAAAGAGTCCAAAAGGTGATCTCCAGGAGTAAAAAACTACATATAATATTGGGTTCAAACTGAAAGAGGGGAAATTTAAGTCAGATCTTCCCTATGAGGGTGGTGAGGCCCTGGCACAGGTTGCTCAGAGAAGCTGTGGCTGTCCCATCCCTGGAAGTGTTCAAGGCTAGGCTGGATGGGGCTTGGAGCAACCTGGGATAGCTGAAGGTGTCCTTGCCCATGGTGAGAGGAGTTGGAATGAGATGATGTTTAAGATCCCTTTCAACTCAAATAATTCCATGATTCTGTTCTATGATTTTATAATCACAATATTATTTTGATTGGAAATTATCTCTGTAGGTGGCATATAGCAGCATACTCCAAGCAGGGTTTTTAAAATCATAATCAGAGAATAAAATGTATTTTTGTACATACAAAAAATAATACGATCTCACCACAACAAAGCACTGATAGACATGAATTAGTCATCCAAACACCCAACCTAAATACATATCTAGGGTACTGTAAAAGAATGATGAGCCTAGGAATGGTTTGGGTGGGAAGGGATCTGAAATCTCATCTCTTTCCAGTTGTCCTGCCATCGGCAGGGACACCTTCCACTAGACCAGGTTGCTCAGAGCCCCTAATCCCTGTAGCCATCTCTGTTGCCAACAGGGAAACGGCAGAGGAGGGCTTATCTCAAGTAAAACATCTAAAATAACAACAGATTTAGAAATGTCTGGCAAAGAAAGGTCGCAGCTGAGTCGCCTGACAGCCTTCTATCTCAGAGGAAGAAAGACTCTGTAATACTGATTTTGAGCCAAACTCAGGTGCTGCTTTGAAGAACAGAGTTCTACCTGCATGGAACATTCCCTGAGCCTTTTGGAAACAGGTCTTTTAGCAGAGACAAACTACAGAAATATCCTAGTGAGCAACTTACAAATAAGGCTTTAGCTTTGTGCTTTCCATAAGGCCTTTCCTTTCTTCAGAAAACAGATGGTAAATGATGTGATGTTAAAAAAATGAGTTTATACTCTAACATAATATCTACAGATGTTAAGTGCATGTCTTTACATGTACATATCATAAGTCTTATTTAAGGCAAATTTTAAGATTTTGTTTAAAGGTGAATGACAAAAATAAGGTTTCTTGCATGAACCATGTTAACTATCAGCTGCTGTACTCATTTATTAAGATGTTTATAACATAGAATTATTAGATTTATTTACAATTGATTTATAAATATGCATATAATTAATTGATAATTGATTAGGCAGCCCCTTCCAATGCCTTATCACCCTTTCCATGAAGAAATTATTCCTGATGTCTGATCTGAACCTCCTCTGGCACAGCTTGAGGCCATTTCATCTAGTCCTGTCACTGGTTGCCTGGGAAAAGAGGCAAACTCTCACCTATCTACAACCTCCTTTCATGTAGTTGTAGAGAGAGAGAAGGTCTCCCCTGAGCCTCCTTTTCTCCAGGCTAAACACCCCCAGGTCCCTCAGCCACTTCTTACATGACTTACTCTCTAGACACTTCCCCAGCTTTATTACCCTTCTCTAGACACACTCCAATTGTCCAAGTTACCCTCTTCAGTATGAATTATAGTTCAGTAGAGCTCCACTGAGTCCCATTCTATGGAGTAGACCTTCCCTGACTGATTCAATTTGTCATGAGTTGGGACAGATGTACTGTTAGATAGGTCTGTTTAAAAGCTGGAGACTCACAAGGCATGGTAGATCTAAAAGACCTATCCTTTCAGGTCCCAGATTTCCCAGAATAGGCAAATGAGAATGGAAATAGAGTTTCTGGATTTTAGGAAAGCATGTAAAATCTGAGCTCAGTGAAGTGTCCATAGAATCATGGAATGGTTTGGGTCAGAAGGGACCTTAAACACCACCTAGTTCCAACCCCCCCATCATGGGCAGTCCTTTCACCAGTCCAGGTTGCTTAAAGCCCCATCCATTACTATTTTTAAAATTGCTATTTTGTCAATATTTTTGGTTTGCTCAAGAAGGATAATGAAATCTGAAGGTTATAGACAGGTACTTGTATGAAAATCAGATGGTCTTAGAGTTCACTTTGAAATATGCAAACAACATCTTGCCCAATATCAAAGGTATAGACAAGGCAGCACATTTTTCTAATACCTCTTTAGGGAAACTTTGCCCTACACTGCTATTAGGTACTATCATTCAGAGGCATAATTTTAGCTAACATTGTTATGCTGATTATAGTCAGGTTTATGTTTCGATCTCAGCTGACCCTGGGGAATTAATTTCTGATTCAATTAAATGACTAGGTGACATTCAGTCTGAATTTTTACCTGAAGTTAAACTCTGAGAAAGCACAGTTCATCTCAGATTGCTGCCATCCACCTCCTGAACACTGCTGCAATATTTTAAGGAGAACTTTATAAAGCTGGACATCCAGCTTTCTAACCTTGAGATTGATATTGCCATGAATTGTTCTTTGGAAGCTTGCAGAGTGACATCCCAGACTGCCCAGAAATGTTGTGGCTACCCCATCCCTGGAAGTGTTCAAGGCCAGGTTGGATGGGATTTGGAGCAACCTGGGATAGTGGAAGGTGTCCCTGCCCATGGCAGGGGGCCAGAAAGAGATGAGCTTTAATGTCCTTTCCAACCCAAACCATTCCATGCTTCTATGAGCCCCAAAACTTTTTCTATCATCCTTTTATCTATTAAATATGTGGCAGCTGTTATTTCCCAAGGAGGATGAGTCTTGTTTGTTTACTTTGATTGTGTCTGGATTGTTTATAATTAATTAGTTTAAAGAGAAACTGTTTACAAAGGATACCGCAGAAATTTAGTACAGCAAATATTACCAAATGATTATAAGGTCACCATTCAATGTATTTTTATTTTGGTTATATCTTACCAATATTCAGAGACTCCAGAAAAGAGCCAAAACTGTGAAATCCAAATTCCATGCAAACCTAACCTCACTGGAATAATTATGTTATAGTTATAGTTATAAAGCTATGACAGACAGTCTCCTAAAATGACACTTACTTTTCAAAAGAACTTCATTACAATTTCTTCTCCAGAACTCTATGGAAGTGGAATATCGTATATTCACCATCAGCAGAGCATGGAATGTCCTCAGCTATCACTAATGAACCTAAGCTCGTGACAGCAATGTGGGAAAACCCTGTCCCTATTCCTTAAGAATATAAGACTCCTCAGACAGCCAAGATTTTGGTCAAAAATGCCTTATGAGACCTAATGCTTTGCCACTGTAGATGTGGGACTTTGCCTGTGATTTAATGCATCTTAGGACCTGCCTAAAGGCAAAGAATCAGCCAACTCCAAGGACTTCTACTATTAGTCCTTCCCCAGACTCCCTTGTTTGCATTATTTTGAGCTGGGATAGCAGGTGGAGCATTGCATAATACCTGAGCACTTCTCAAGAAATTAAATATGTATTACTTGTCCTTCTTCACCCATAAGGCTGGGAGCATGTAACCTTGGAGCATGAATAACACCTCTTACTGACCAGAGAGGGGGAGGAGGATGTCCACCTCTGCTGGGAGTATCACAGTATATAAAAACCATAAAAGGAACTGCAGAAGAAAGAAGCATGAGTCTTCTGAAGGATAATGAAGCCTCATGGATATGTGGACACATTTCATATTCTGTCTGTAGTACATGTCAGCTGGAGAGCAGGCAGGATACTGGGGACATCTGGAATGACACTAAGGGCCCATGTTTGGGCAACTGAATTAAACCCTGGGAGTCTACATTAAAAAACTTTACACCTGAATTTGTCATCCTCATCACCCTTGATAGTCAATAGAGAGAAAAAAGGCACTTCCAGGTGACAATTAAACTGACTAGAACTGTATGTTTGGCCCTATGAACCCAACCCAAAATATCCCAGGAGCAAGAGCTGGAATAATGACAAGTCAGATGAAGAGTTAAGTTCTTTAATTCCTCACCTTCTGGGTTCAAGGGCTGTAAAATTTTGGGCACTCAAGAGTTGGCCCTGACTGTCACACCAAGAAGCAATACTTCCTTTTTTTGGGTGGTTAGAACACTGCTCCTGAAGAGGGGAAATGCAAGTTCAATCTCCATATCTGAATGTCCCAAATGTTCCTTTCCTCAAATGAATGTATTTAATGATATATATATATGTACGAAGAAACTCTCAGGCTCTGAATCCCACTTTCCCAGCAGGATTTAATCCTAGTTTTAAAATACATGTCTTGGACACTAGAATGTCCCTTCTGGTTTTCCTCTTTTCTCCAGTATCCTTTCTTTCCTCTGCATTAAATAAATATGTTGGCTGTTATTCACCCCGGTTTCAGTGCCTAATTCTCTCTATTGCAGGTATGAGTGTTTGAGCGACAGAAAAAAAATAAATCTCTCTACTCAATATTTAATACCTCAGAAAATCCAGACTCTTTGTTTAGCTAAGGAAATAAGGAGTTACATTGTCCTTAAATTCAGATTTCTTCCATAGCCCTCATCCCTGTCCTTGTTTTTGATGGCCTGCTCTGCAGAACAAGTAGCACATTCTTGATCTGTGTATGTAACTACCCACAGCAACTTCAAAGGTAAGTTAAGCACATGTTAATCCATGATTACCACCCACAAATTTTCAAAAATCAGTGCAGATGCCAAAATGTCATGACAGCCCTAAAAAATGAGATTTCTAGTTACTTAAAACTAAAGTAATTTTTCTGGTTTTCCCTTGTACTGTTCTTTTTTGTGCCCTAAGGGTGTTTCAGGGTTTTTAAATTTATTTTTTCTTTACCCAGCAGCCTTAAAACTTAAAAAAAATAACGAGTGAAGGTAGTACTGTGGAAGGCTGTGATTTAAATATTTCTGCTGCTTTTGGTAGGTTTTCTATGAAGTCATTACCATCCCTGTGTTTCATTCCTTATTTAAAAATGAGGACAATAGTTCTTCCGTACTTTAAATGAGTTTTGTGAGATTAAGTTAATTAATGTCTGTGAGGTCATCTCTTTTAATGGAACATGGGAGGTTTTCAACAGAACTTGTGAATTACTTAGAGAATTAAGAGTAGAATGGAGGTGTAAAATACTTATTATCATTCAAGCTCGGTGTCAGAAGTTGTTTGATTATTGCTTGTGTTATACTGAGTTATTTTACTCTCACCTTTCCCCTGCAATTCACTGGGGCTTATGAGTTTTTTCAGGATATTGGGTATTAATCAGCCTGAGGAAGCATCTCACAATCTGATTTTCTTCCTTTCTACCTGCATGTTATATAGTTGTCTAAATTCACTTCATCCAAGGGCAAGGAGTTACTTTTATTCTTGCAAACTCTGAATTCCTGCAGAAGAATTTAAAAGAAGGAATAAATTTAGCTCAGTCACCCCTATTTTTATTGAACATTGCCAAGTTTTAAAAAAGAATTTAAAAGTACGTTGTTTTCAGCTGAGAGAGGTATTTAATCACAAGCTGAGATTTAAACACATACTCAGCTACTCTTTATATTTATGAAATTCAGGTGATTCAGGTGCATGCTTTGTTGAAAAGGCTTTTATTTAAGTATGAACTTAAATACAAACTTATGTGCAAGACCTCAGCTCAGGGTAGAGACTAAACAAATGCCTGAGTAAACACATGCCTGAATTTAGGCATATCCTTTAATTTTAAAATGGAAATATTGTTAAGAATAATCACATTTTAAGCACAACACACCTCGGTAAAGGAGGGTTTTGGAACCTACTTCTACCTGACAACTGGAAGAGCTTTTCCTTCTGTTTTCAGTAGCTCAAGCCTGACAGTTTGCACAGGCAGCCTGTGTTACAAATGCGTGGAATAAAGACTTGTAATGAAAATTTTCACAGATCTTAGAAGATGATCCTTCAATCAATCAAGAGCAAAGCTGTTTTATCATTGTCCATTGAGCAACTCTAATTAAAATACGTGTTAATAGTGATAGAGAGTGATAGCAATAATAACAATAACTACAATAATAATAATAATGAAAGAAATCCCACCAAATGGCAACGCAGCTTTCAGTTGATGCCATTCCATTTTTTTTTATTTCATGTGCACTATGGAAAATTCACTGATTTCCAGTCCATTAAAACACATTTCAGAGCTATGTTGTTTGAAGTTACCTTACTTCAGAAACAGCTCTTTTCAATTAACTCTGAAACCTCTTTCAACAGCCTTTCATAAATAGGCCAACATCAATGGCATGCTCCGAGTCAGTGTGTATCTCTAATGGAAATGCACAATGGGCCACGCTCCATGCCTCCAGGGAGAACATCTTCCATTTCAGACACATTCAATGAGAAGTTTTGCCAGCTATTCTGGGTCTCTCACTTTTTTGTCTCAGGTTTAGCTCATAGCTGATCAATGGCTGTGCTTTTTAATTACACTGTACGGTCCGTAATGATTTGTCACTCATTGAACCTGGGTGTTCTTTTCAGTCAGCACTGGGTAAAAGCAAGGAAGGAAAAAGAAAGTAGCATTAACCCTCTAAACGACATGAGGTTGGGATGTAACACATTCTGCTACTTTGCTTGTCAGCTGTTTGCATGGAAAAAGGGGGAAGCAGAAGTTAGAAGTCCAGACTGTGGGAATTTTTTAAAAGCCACGACTTGCACTGAGCTTTTTCCAGTTAATCTAAGTGGATTGGTAGCCTAATTTATATTTTGAAATAGCATTTCATATTAATATTTATATATACATATAATATTAATATTGTATTAAAAATAGTTCTTTGCCACACATGTGGCTCCCACTGACTGGATTCTCTGGAAACACAAAGCAAGCTTCTCATCCTCCTCCCAGAGAACTGACTTATAGCAACTTTGTGTCAAGGAAGGTGGACAAACAAAGGCCCAGTCACACCTATATAAGCTCAAAGATCTTCTAAAATGGTTTTGTCCTCCACACATCTGACTAGACTGTGGGCTACCTGTGTATTCCAGATGTATTTCACACATCTGGAAATGTGCTGAGATGCCTCTGCATTATACAGCAAAGCACAAAGCAGGAATTCCCAAGTTAAAGCAGAATTGAGCTACTAAGACAATGCATGGCCCTTTCCTCCAGGTTGTCCCATGTCCCTTCAGCAGAGGTTTGCATTTACCAATTTGAAAATAAACCCCTGGGCCTTCAGGTTCTTATGTCGACCCCTAAATGTGATTTTTTTTTTCCTCTTCAAGTCTTTCTGGACTTCAATGTGAAAAATTTTGTGCTTAATTCTTAGCCATACAAATTCAGTTATGCTGTGATTCAGTAGCAGGTTTCTAACTAGCAGAGAAATGAAACTGTTAAACAGCTTCCCCTCAATAAGCACAAAAGAGGAAGAAAATCTTATATTTAAGTGTATGAACTGTATAAAAAAAGGTGTTAGATAATATGATACATTGGCACATCAGAAGATTCCAGATGTTGACTTGGGAGCAGGATCTCTTTCAGATCTATGCCCCTCTGAAATTCAGACCATTTTAAAAAATGTCTGAGCACAGATATAGGAATCCCAGTTTCACCTTTCACTTCGGAGAGTCTTCCTCTACAAAGACCTATTTTCTGATGACAGAGGGTGGATTTCTTGCTGCTCTATCCTTAGCGAATGTCCTGTGTCTGACACAATCAAAATGAAGCAATATCAGATGAGTGATTTGCCTGCTTTGTATTTCTAATTTTCATTCTAACACTTTTCTTGTCTTCTCATTTCTAAACTCTCCCAGATAATGACTGTCAAGCTTTACACCCAGTGCAATCCCAGGTTCTGACTGCATATCTAACTTTATATTGTGGTGGTAATGATGGTCTTAATGGTGGACAGATCAGTGTTTCAGATTTCATCTTACAGCTGGATAGACCAGTAGAAACTGGACATCCCACTTGTCCATAGGAGACATGACAGGGAAGGACAAATAACAGGGAATTGCTTCTAAAACTCAATTTTCAGTTTCATTTTAAGTTATGGGCTTTTAATCATGGTATAAATTTTTAACAGCTATAGAAGAAAATATATAAGAAAATGTAAGGAGCATATAATAAGATACACTTTGAAGCAAAATTTTGAAATTTTGCTTCAGAATTTTAAAAAAGGAAAGCATCTTGATTTTTAAAAATAATTTTCCTTTGTAATACTTTTAAACTGGAACAATGCTTCCTATCTCTAGAATTCAGTTTTCACAGGATTTCCCAATGGTTTTTAGCTTATTCACTGTTTTCTCCTAGATTATATCGTGTTTGGCCCTAGAGGTTTTGCACCCCCTTCTGCATAGTAGCACAAGATAAAAATGGGATGGAAAATCCTTGATTTCTTACAATTCTTTTCTTTCCTGTCTTCCAAACACCAAATCCCTTTCTGGGCCCTTAATGCATAGAATTAGAGCCCAGGAGTGACCATGGATAATGTCACATATCTGGGATAAGTAAGAAATTAATTTTGATCAACTCAGGTTTTCCATTCCCTGGTCAAGTGCTCGAAGTGGTTTGCAAATAACTTGCCCACAACATCAGGGACATGGATCTGCTAATTCCCAATTTGTCAGTCTCAAACATCCTTAAATGTTAATTCCAGTTAAAGGGAAATGGTTTGCAGAGTAAATTCCCCATACTGACTCTAGACAAGGTGTTTGAACAACCACAGAAAATGACTGGTGAAAGTTGAGGGACCAGTGCTTTAAGGCAGAGCTTGTGGATCTCTCACCTGGGCTTGGCCACATAAATCTGACTTGTGTTGTACTTCTATCCTTTGAGGGACCTGGATCTAAATAATTTCAATGAACTTTCAGATATAACATAAATAACACTCCAGCACTCACTATAATTCTGCTGCAGCCATTATGAATCAAATATATCCCTCCAGGCCATGCATTTACCCCAGAGATGGAGTTGGCCTGCAGTTGCTGGAGCTGTGTTAGTCTGAATACATCAGGCTCACATGGGGGAGTGCATACATAAGTAGTTTTGCATGCAAAAGCCTAAATAAGTAGAGAAAAAAAAATCTTCTGCTCATAACCAAATATTCTGGAAGCATCATAACATGTTTTCAGAGAACTCAAGTCTTCAGTCGACTCCTTTTTTTTTTTTTTTTTTTTGGGGGGGGGGGGGTTTCATGATCAATTTGTAAACTGAAAGAATAATATCTTTCATCCAGATCCCAAACCCTCAAAGCCCAGCAAAAACCATTCAGAACCAGGTACCTAACCAAGAATACATTTAGCTCGTAGTAAATCCTACAGGCAAGCTTATTTTTTACTAATTTCTATGGAATATAATCACAGACTTAAATAAAAATCAAGCACATGATGAGGTGCATCCATGAGTCATTTTCATGAGACAGATCATTAAAATTAAGTATAGATTTTAGTCTCTAATGATGGGAAAAAAATAAATGTCTAATTTTATCTAAGTAGCTCCAATTACATTGTTGGGTTTCTGTGGTATTTCAGGCAAGATGAATGTGAGTGTTTTCTGAGCTGGGGTCCAACCTCTTTTTCAATTAATGACTAAAGTTGAGATGGAATATCTCATAGTGGAGCTCTGAGAAATTCCTGATTCCCATCCCATTAGTACTCACAGGAATGCAAATGTTCCATGGGAAGTTCTTTTAACTTTTAACTGCAGTTCTTGTAATTTTTAATGCACAAATATATACTTGTTCAAGCAGCTTCCTCATTTCAATTTTACCCTTTTCTCATCTGTTAACACTCACGATCTAAAGCTTTCAGTATCTCCTGTTCTGCTGAAGTCACCTAAGACAATTTTGGAATCAGTTGCTGTGCCGGTGAATGTGGATATTCATTGTGAAAACTCAGTGTTAAGGCCTGGAGGTTTTATTTATTGTTCTGTAGAAATTCATGTCCTCTGACACAACCATTAAACAATCTGAGCAGCCCTGAAAAATAATTATGGGCCATTTATATATTCAGTTAAATTCACTGTTACAACTATTACTACTGCTGCTGCCACTACTAGTGCTGCTATTGTTACTGATAATAATGATTATTATTATTGAAAATATAACAAAATAGAGCTTTTAGATATAAATTCTAATCCAAAACTGCATTAAGGTCAACAGGCACTGGCACAGGTTGACCGAGAAAGTTGTGGATATCCCATCCCTGGAAGTGTTCAAGGACAGGTTGCATAGTACTCTGGGCAATCTGGGATAGTGGAAGGTGCCCCTGCCATGGCAGTGGGGTTGAAACCAGATAATCTGTACTGCCCCTTCCAACCCAGGCCATTCTATGACTCTATGATTTAGAGAAATAGATAATTAGTGGAAAAAAAAAGACAAAAAAAGATCAGCCTAAAGAGACATTACAAGATGGGGAAAGCCTGCAAATTCCTTAAATCAGCAAAATAACTAACACTGAATAATGAGCTTAGAGATCTAAAGATCAGTCCTTTAAAGGGTCAAAAATAACTCCCTCATCAAAACATATTACATATTTCAGGGTGTTGAGTGAAATCAACCCTTTTTTATTAGAAATGAATGCAAACCAGAACTGTGTTCCTGGTATGCCTATCTGAATACTGAAAAAAAAAAAAAAGGGATTAGACATGAAAAATGTCCTTGAAGTAGAACTGTCAGTTCCAGTGTATAAACTTGCTTTTCACGAGACCATCCAGGCTTTGGCCGGCGATGGGTTTTTTTCATTGCGAAGGAGCTCACATTTAGTTAGCAACATGTCTGCATTTCCCCATATGGTTCCTTCCAAGGTGTTGTGTCATATACAATGATGTCACACTCTAGAGGAAGAAGGAAAAAGAGCCTCAAGCTGTTTTCTTCTATTTTTTTAAAGCTTCACCGATTATGCGGTTGCTTTAAGCAGCCTGCTCATCTCTGGCGTGCAGTTGGTTATCTGCTCTCCCTAATTTGAGCTTGCATGTATTCACACAGCTTTCAAAGGAAAAGAACAGCATTTCTTCACAGAGATCCAGTGATTATCTATCCACATTTTCACTCCAATGTATTTCCACTGGCTCCTGAAGTGTGAGATTTTAAAGGGTGTAGTGTAAGGGTTTACATCTTTATCCAAGCTGCTATATTTACATGTCTCGTAAACCTGTGGTGCTTAAGGCTTTCAGCAGCATTGCTTTGATTTCGTTTGTGGTTTTATAATTATTGTTTTATTCTCAGGCATATTATTCTTGGAACGTCAGCTTTGTAATGTAATGGGAATGTCCAGGAACATCCTTTGTTCTCTCAGTAAAACTACTTACACATGAATGTATGAGCTGCACACATGGCTTACACAGACCATTCCCTGAGTCTAGAGTTGTTTGTTTGTGTTTTTCATTTATTTTTTTTTAATTTTGTTTTGTTTGTTTGCTTTTTAATGTATAAAAGATTTTATTTTATTCTTGATCATTATTCATGCATCTCTACAGCAACAAAATATCTCTTAAGTTTTCACTGTATTTTTCACCACAATTTCATTTCACAGAGTCAAGGAATGGTTTGGGTTGGAAAGGACCTGAAAGATCATCTTGTTCCAATTCCCTGCTACAGGCAGAGACACTTTGCACTACACCAGATTGCTTCAAGCCCCATCCAACCTGGCCTTGGACACTTCCAGGGATGGGGCAGCCACAACTTCTCTGGACAACCTGTGCCAGGGCCTAACCACTCTCTGAGTAAAGAATTTCTCCATAGCAGAGGTGCTCCACTCCTCAGATCGTCTTTGTACCCTTCCTCTAAACCTGTTCCATGTCTTTCTTGTGCTGAGGTCCCCATCTGTAGAGACTGGTTACCTTACTTCCTATTGATACCTGCAGTTAAGACCAATGATCCTGTTACCTGTGTGTCCAATACCATCTGAGATGTGTTATTTAATTGAAGGCATCTAGACCAGCCTGGCAAATATGAATCCAGATTGACCAGAGGCATGAACGCTTCCACAGCCGAGCAGGATGCTCCAAAGCACCTAAAAGGATTCTGGATAGTCATGTTTAGGCAAGTGAAGCCCACCCTGTGGGCATGTTTTAATTGTTTGGACAAGGATCTTTAGTGCCTTTTGAAATGTTCATGGGTGTGATTGCTGGCTCAGAAGGACAGCACAGACCTGTGTCTATCTAGCAGCCCAGTGGAGATGTCTCAGATTCCCGAAGGCATCTAGAGCTACTCAGTTGACCAAAAGTAGGTTTCTACTTAAAGCTGAGTTAACTTAGCCATTAGACTCCATCAACCACATTCTCTGGGACCCATTCATTTGCCTAAACATGGGCATTTAGTATCTTTTGGGATGTGCAGGTTCTGAAGTTCTCCAGTAACTCCTGTCTGTGACAGATTCTGTGAGAGATGAAGTACCAGAGAGGATCTAAAAAGGTATTAAGATGAAGTACCTTCATCTTAACTCAGGCAATCGATTCAAGTCTTAATTTCTGTTCATTACAGAGAGCAGCAGCACAGATTTACAGATGCATTACATCAATACAAAATTATCTGGGCCTGAAACTTGGCAAGTTTGTAGCAGAATTATTTTTCCACAGTTTCCTGAGTACCGATCCCAGGTTTCTAATCACAGAATCATCTTTTATCATTTTGATAATGTGATTCTGTATGCTAAAGCAAAACTTTGTTGGTTTTGTTGTTTTTTTGAAGGAGTCTGATGCTGATGAAGAGATTTTTTTATTCAATGCTTGATAACATCATAAAAATATCTTTTTGGAGAGATGGAGTAGAATCTTTTCTGTGGGAGTAGTTAACCCATTTTGAAATCAAGCTCATTTAAGTTGTGCTATATTAAACATAGATGGATCCATGTCACATGTCAAACATCCCAAGTTTCTTTTTCTGGAAAACTCATGGATAACTTTTGCTCAAGGGCCATACTAGAAATAAATACGCTGCTGTCTGACTGGTGGTTTCAGCAAAAGAACTACTGGTCAAGCCAACCTTATGATCTTCAGGCCCCTACCCTGTTGTGTACTTTCAGGAAAGCAATTTCAGGAAAGCCTTATGATTTCTTCTGGTGTGATTTATTCTGCATAAACCATATCTTCATTAAATTTAGTGGAGCTGTGAAGTAGGTTGGGTTGGTTTCATAATGTAGAGGTCTGTACTGCAGAGCTGCATTAGGTCTGACTCTCTTTAGCCCCCTAGTAAATTAAAGGAGAAAAGAGACGGTACCTGGGTAAAATACAGCCTAATTAAAATACAGCTTAAATTCTATTCAAGTAAAAGTGAAATTTCTTCTTAAAATTAGAAAATTATTCATAGCTAGATGATTTGGAGATATTTTTACTGTGGAGGTCTACAGTATGGACAGCTGAATGCCCTTCCCATCCTCCATGGGGGAGAATCTGTTGCAGGTTTTTCTGCATGTGATTAATAACACACATTTTTCATAATTCATCTATTACAATGACAAGGTCTTGTTAACTAAGTGATTTTTTTCTTTAGACAGATGTTAACCTCCAGGTGTGCAAGCTTTTCTACAGGGAGAGCTGCATGAATTCTCCTGGAATACCAACTGCACAGACTATTTAAGTGATGTTACCTCATTGGACATATTGGTCAAACAGGAAGATGCAACATGACTACCCCAATCAATGGGAATGTTCTACATAACTTTATGAAGCTTGAATTATGGATGAAGTGCATGGGATGAAAGCAAAACTAGGTATTTCATGTTTGTGGTGTAAATACTGATGTCAAGTATGATGCTTTTGGTAAGCCCAAAGGGGTTATCTCAGGAACAGTAACAGTTATTCATATGTTGTGCAATAAATTCGCATGATACAACAATCTCCATGAGATACTCTTTGCTTGAGACAAACCATGACAGCCCTTCTTGGCACCCAATTTGGGGCTCGAAGGGTTTGAGATAACAACAGATTTGATTTCAGTGTGCAAGACAGAATTTATCACTGTTACTGCTGTTCAGCTCTTAATTGTCAGGCCCTAGGAGATATAGGATAGCAGGAGTTGCTGCACAGCATGTCAGAGCCACAGGAGTATCAAGAATCTCTCCAGGAAGTGTCAAATGATGGCATAGACAGAAAATATTCATCACAAAATCAGGTTCTCCGCTTGCATCTTCCATCTTCTTAGGAGCCAACCTGCAAAAATTTATAATCATGTTAAACTCCACTCATGTGCAGTACATCCCTTCACTCTCAGCTAGGCCTTATCTGGAGTGTTTCATCCAGTATTTCATCTGGGGTTCCCAGCACAGGAAGGACATTGACCTGTTGGAGTGAGTATAGAGGATGCCACCAAGATGATCAAAGGGATGGAGCAGCTCTGCTGTGAGGAAAGGCTGAGAGAACTGGGATTGATGGGCCTGGAGAAGAAAAGACTCCAGGGTGACCTAACTGTGACCTTCCACTACCTGAAGGCAATCCACAAGAAAGATGGAGAGAGAGAATTTATAAGGGCCTGGAGTGACAGGAGAAGGGGAAATGGATCCAAAATGAAAGAAAGTAGGTTTAGGTTAGATATTAGGAAAAAATTCTTCCCTGTGAGGGTCGTGAGGCCCTGGCACAGGTTGCATAGAGAAGCTGTGGCTGCCCCATCACTGGAAGTGTGCAAGATAAGGTTGGACAGGTCTTGGAGCAACCTGGGATAGTGGAAGGTGTCCCTGCCCATGGCAGGGGGTGGAACAAGATGAACTTTAAGGTCCTTTCCAACCCAGGCCATTCTATGATTCCATGAATCTACATCATTCCATTAATGGTACCATTAGTATGACTGGGATAAGATGCATCTGGCCAAAGGAAAACATTTCAGTAGGTCAAACATTTGTACCTTAAAATTGCCTCTTTCTCTCTGATGTCTATTAACGAATCCCAGGGTAATTAAATTAGGTGTTATCATGTGTACTGTAGATATCTTAAGCTCAATAAAATGAACCTCACCCTCAAGGACTCTTCAGTTGTGTCAAAATTATGTCACATTTTCAAAAAATATCTAGAGAGTTTGGAAGCCTCTTCTGCTGAAAGCCCAGCTCACACCGTGGACCATGGATGAAGTTACTTAGATTATTGCTTTTCAAAGAAAAATCAAATGTTCCTTGGTAATTTCTAGCTGATGTTCATTTAATCTATTTTTTAAAGACCTGAAATACTGAAGATTGTAATCTTTTACTAAAAGATGTTTCTTAACATCTAGTCACAACTGAGTTTTAGTGCTTAATCTCAGGTTCACAATATTAAGCAGAAAATGGAAGTATTTTTTACTCAAAAATAGTAATATTGTGGTAGCAACAGTCAAAGTTAAAAAAAGGTGACGTAATTTCATGGCAGACCTATATTACCCATATTTTTCTGGGGAAATAAATAGGCTTCTTTTTCATCTTCTAATTAATATAGACAAATGATACAAAATGAACCTTGAAAATCAGAATCAAACTGGCTGTGGAGACTTACTATATGGGAGATCTAGTTTCTCTTGCTGATTTATGGACTCATTTGCAAAACCTATAACATATGTTGACTTCTAGCATTTATTGATTGTTTTATCTTTTTATATTCAGTTGATACTTATGAATCAGACCACCGCAAAGGTAAGTCATAAAATCACAGAATGGTTTGGGTTAGAAAGGACCTTAAAGCTCATTGAGTTCCACTCTCTGCCATGGGCAGAGACATCTTCCACTATCCCAGGTAGCTCCAAGCCCTGTCCAGCCTGGCTTTGGACACTTCCAGGGATGAGGCAAATACCACCCATATGTGTCACTGTCTCTCACCTGGAGACCTTTAATAAGAGTTGGAGACTCATGTTCTGGCAAAGGCTAAGAAGTCAATGCCACCCTCAGCTGCTGTCTTGGGAAATTCCAATAACCACCAGGTCCTGGAATATCTTCTTCAGACCAATGTGGCTTAGATGGGTGAACGAATTAAATTTAACATAATTGATGGGCAGAAGAGATGCATGAAATAATCATGGAATAGACAAAGCCATCAGCTTCCCCTTCCATCTCCCTGATAGTCTGATAGTCCAGACACCCAGATCCTCCAAGCTGCAAGTCCTCCTCTCCCCATCCAGCTGATGTCCTGAGGCAGCCACTGTGTTAGACACACCTCCCACTGCAAATGCATAATTTTCTCATCTGGGTCATATGAATAATAACAGAGACAGGTTTTTTTCTTTTTTTTTTTTTTTTTTTTTTTTTTTTTTTTTTTTTTTATTCGATGTTGCTTTCAATCTGGTGTTATTTCAGCATTTAATGGCTGAAATCACTGGCATCCACCGAGCTTTGTAACTCCTTGCAAACCAAACCATATGTCAGGGCTCTGCTGTAGCAAATTGAAGAGTCTGCCATTTGGCTTGGAGATTTTTGCTTCCTCTTGGTTCAGACTTGACCAGTAGTTCCTATAAATCCTGTGAATAGAAGAAAATTCCCTTCTCAATTCAATCCCACAAAATAAATTGACTTCTCTTTTTGTAAAATTTTCTTCCACAAATGACATATTCGACTATATTTTTATTCCTTCAGTTAGGAGGAAGGGGTATCCTCAACTTCTTTTAGGTTGTCCTGAATTATTCATGACAAAGAAAGAAAACCTGCTAAAACAGAAAAGAGCAGGCTGTAAAGAATAAGAAAGTTGTCAACACTTTGGCCTTCACTAGCTCAGGGCAAGAGCTGATGCCTCACACTTTCATGGAAATGAAGATGTTAATGAAGAAACAGGGTAGGGAGTGAGAAAGAGAAGCAAAGAATGTGGTTTGTGGGCCTTTATTTTGTAAATATTTGGACTCCTGCAAATTTGTTAATTGGGGCAATTGATTTTTGCCAGAAAATGGTAGCAATGTCTAATTCACTAAAGCCTAAAATAACATCCTTTGGGCTAAACGGGGTCATTTCATTTGTAACCTTTTAGTGATGTATTAACAATTTGGAAGCGTTTTGGTGCATATCTTAAAAAGTACCACATTAACAGAAACGGTCCTGGAGAAAGAAAAAAAAAAAAGAAGAAGTTACACACACACACACACACACACACACACACACACACACACACACACAGAGTACACATGGCCTCCAGCCCCTGTCCTTCCTCTTCTGCAGCATTCTAAGGTCCTATGTTTAATATTGCCAAGCCTACTTGAGTGATAAATGCAACTGTATAAAAATTACTTATTACAAGCTGTCATGTTGCCTCACTCACATGGCAGGGCTGCAGGCACTGTACATAAAGCTCGAATCTCCACCTTGACAGCATCGGCAGCGCCGGCTTTAAAATAAAATGCTTTCAGTCATGAATACAAAACATAATTTACCTTTTCATAATACTTCAGTTTGGAAACACTTTGGAAAGCTCATGTTACCGTCAAACCTTTACCTGAGCTGTGCCAGCACCCAGTTAATTCCGAGTTGTCAATTTACCTCAGCGCTGCTTTCCATCACTCAGCCTTTGAAGAAACATTAAGCTGTTCAAATTGCCATCCCCTTAATTTTTTTCTTTTTTTTTTTTTTTAAAGTTATATTTATCCTCAGTTCTTTGGCGGTGAGTAGCTGACACAATAGGATTATTCCAAGCATTAAATTACAATTTGGGAGAGTGCCTGCTTGCTATGTTTCTTTTTCAGAACGCTCCTGACTTGCTGTGTGTTCACGGAGTCAAAAAATATTCCTGACTCCTGTTCCCTGCTTTGCCCCCACACCTTTTCAGTAGAGTCTGGTTACACAATTCCCCTTGAATTGCTCCTCCCTTCCAACGTCTGGCCGAGATCAGAGGTTTAATTCCTTGCTGTGGTAGCCCAGCCACCCCTTTTCTCCTGCATTAATACCGTACTGATGCTTAAACATAAAAGCTCAGTGTAAGCTGTGAATGTCAGCGAGATGGAAATTGGAAGTGAAGGTTCCAGGGAGCCTGGCCGGGTAACAAGTGATGCGTTGTGACTGTTTTTATAGTTGGTCATGATGCATACAGTATGTGAAGTTCCCATCTGTACTGGTGTCTGCCCACCAGCCACCCTGCCACATTCGCAAAAGTGGCTCCAGCACTGAGCGCAATAGGAACAGAACTGCAGATGCCTCCCTTTAGCCCAAATTCCTTTTGACAATGTTCACATCCAGTTAGGGCCCAAAGTGCTTGTACTTGTCAGGAGGGATAAGGAGTGAGGAAAGTAGTCCCTTTTCAAAAGCGAAACAGAATCGCCACAGGAAATATTTTCTCTTCTTCTCCCCCTCCTTTCCCTCTTCAGCTGCCCCCGCCTTTGCAACTCCCTGTCCTCCCCTCCCTCCTCCACAGATGCAATGTCCAAAATAAGAAAAGGAAAAAAAACGAAAAAATAATTAGATTGGCATCTCTGATATAGCTCTACAGCAATTGTCTTTTTTTTTTTTTTCCTCCAACATTTGGTGGCGAAAGAGAATACAACTGGGAGAGAGGCAGGGAGGGAAGATTTTGGATTTGACAGGGCTGACTACTACAGCCCACAGGAGACATATCGTGCCCACAAGCTCTGGGATTCAGCTACAGGGGGATTTGCTGTCCCTAGTGGGTTGCTTTGCCGGGTGACGGGAATGGGTGCATTTCCTATGCTATTTGAAGCTATTTTGATTCCACCCATACAGATATCACTTGGCTAGAAACAAAATCCATTTCCTTTTATATTCTTATCCTTTCTTTTTCTTTTTTTCTCTCTCTTGATTTTGATTTATTTATGGATCATTTAATGAATAATGGCTATGACACTTATGACACAGAGTCAGAACTCAAAGGTTTCCTGGTTCTCACACCTGATGACAGGTCTGTGATTCTCAGCTTGCTCTGAGCACAGCCCTGTGACTCAGTTCCACACCTGTAAAAGAGCAGAATAATGCACAACTGATTCAGTAGAGGGCTCTGAAAGATGGGATACGCAGCCTTTACTGGGAGGATTTCTGGTGATTAGTGCATTAGTCAGCACAGCAGGTTTCACAATCATGGAATGGTTTGGATTGCAGTGGACCTTAAAGCTCATCCAGTTCCAGCCCTTCTGTGGGTAGGGATAACTTCCACCATCCCAGGTTGCTCCAAGCCCTGTCTAACCTGGCCTTGAACACTTCCAGGGATGGGGCAACCACAGCTTCTCTGGGCAACCTGTGCCAGTGCCTCACCACCCTCACAGACAAGAATTTCTTCCAAATATCTAAGTCTATTCTCTTTCAGTGTGAGACCATTCCCCCTTGTCCTGTCACTTCATGCTCTTATCCGAAGTCCCTCTCCAGCTCTCTTGGAGCCCCTTTAGGTACTGGAAGGCTTTAAGATATTAATAAGTGTTTATAATCAAACCAGTGTTGTCAGCTGTGACATTTCCACAGTACTCATCCTGCAAAGTTCTGTCACCCCAACCCAGTCCTCTCACCTGGGCATACCTGATGTAAAAGGATCTCCACCCAGTTAGTCCAGATAACTTGCAGAGATCTTTTCCAACCTATTCCTACTTCGGTAGAAAACTTGACCCTGAGGACGGATGAAACGAGGAAATTTCCTGTTCACATTGGAGTGAAGATGATTTGACAAACCTAGTCTTAAACCTAGGGTCTTAATCTAGTACCCAAATAAATGACCTTTGTATTTAAAAAAAAAAATCTTCTTTGAATTTGGCACACAAATGCACCTGACATGCCGTACAGCTATCTCCTTTTATATTTTAAAACCAATAAGAATTCAATAGTAATAAGTACTATATATATAAAATATGTGTTATATATGTAGTATTACGTATATACTGTATTATATATAATATACATATCATCTAAGAGAATATAAATTCAATAGGAATTAAGTTTAAATAAGGACATCCCTTTTAGAACTATCCATATATGACTAAACACATTAGTAAATTTGAATTTTTTTCCATAGCTGGTTTTGAGCAGGTATAGAAATATAGTGAAATTTAGGCATCCAAGCACCTTAAATATTTTCACACTATAGAAATAATATTTTTAGTTCTGGCAGGCATAGTCAGCAAACTGGCTGAGCTGAGATTAAAACAACAACAAAGCCAAGACCATTCAGGTTTCAATTCTGGATTACTGTAACATGCTAAAAAAAAATCCCTTGTATAGGAATCTTGGGCTGAATTCCAGTCATTTGGCTGAGGTGATGGTCACTTCCCTGTTATTTTACCCCTTGTCCTGGGTAGCTGCAGTGCAGCCTCTGGAATCTCAGGCACGTGGGACAGCAAAGAACAGGTTTATGGGCACTGCATGTTCTGAAAAAGCATTCAAGCAAAGTAGGCTCAGCTTCACTTTCTGCTGGTTCCTGAAAATTTGGTTGTGTTTTCACGGTTCTTTTGGAAGAATTGCAGTGTTGCAGAAGATGGTTGAGGGGCTACATCCAGGCTGGTGACATAGTGTAGCAACATGACTGTAAACCTAGAGAATAACCAGAGGGAATAAAAAGGGGAGGAGTTCCTCCCAACCATCTAAACAACCCAAAACAATCCCAAACAACCCAAAACCCCAAACAACCCAAAACAATCTTAAGATCCAGAAGATAGTTACAAAAAAACCTGGCTTTCCAGTTGTCCTGAAGCACTGGTTTTTGTTCCTGGAAAAGCTGAATGTGCTTTTCCTACATATTCTCCCCACTTTGTATTTGATCTGACCTGTCTGGCCATCTCACAGTCCTAAAGAGGAAACAGAAAAGTTCAGGGAGGGCAGAAAACAGCAACTTGCAACAGTCTCCAGGCTTCATGCCTTGCTGAATCCATATTTAGTCTCAACATCTGCAGGGATGCTCAACAGAGGCTTTCATTCCACTTTGCAGAACAACCATGTGGTGGGGGGGAGTGAGGCTTATTTATCACCAGGGGATTCAAAGGAAAATGGGGTTGCAGAATGTCAGTGTGAAGTGGCATTACACAAGCAACCCAAAAATTAAAAGGAGAAGTTTAATGGGATTAGAATAACTGACATTTTACCTTCAGTCTTGATAAACAAACAGGAGTTCAGTCATCTCTTTCCAAAGTTTAATGTAGCTAAATGCCATTTAATTTTTTTTTTTGAGATAGTACAAAACCAGCCCAGGTAAATCTATATCACCCTCACAAAACTGGCATCATAAATGTTTCCTTCACTGGGAGAATAAACTTTCAAAAAGAGAGATGATCTTGTGTTGAAGTATTTAATTAAAACTCCAATGGCTCCTTCCTAGACTTCCTATGCAGTCTCAGGGAACTTATTTAGATCCAGCTCTCTTCAAGTTTGAGATGTACTCTAAAATATTTACTGAGCTTCCTTCTACATACAGTGGCAGAGGCAGGAACCATGGGGTAGTAATAATAGAGGTGTATGGGAGAATCTGTTCTCCCCTTCAGGAGATGCTGGATAAAGAACTCTTGGTGTGCTCCCACAATTACTCGAAATCATCCCTGGACAGAACAGACACAGAAAAGAGTTGTGCTGTCCCTCTTGTACGGTTGTTACAACACTGCCTGGTGCTGGAGCAAGCTCTGCTGCAGACACTTCATGATATGATCTCTTAGAAGCACAGAATGTTTGGGTTGGAAGGGAACTCAAAGCTCACCTAGTTCCACCCTCCTGCCATGGCCAAGGTTACCTTCCACTATCCCAGGTTTCTCCAAGAGGCATCCAATGTAGCCTTGAACACTTCCAGGGATGGGGCAGCCACAGCTTTCCTCACAGGAAAGAATTTCTTTCTAATATCGAACTTAAATATCTCCTCTTTTAGTTAAAAACGATTCCCCTTTGTCCTATCACTGCATAACCTTGTCAAAATTCCAGCCCCAGCCTTCTTGTAGCCCCCCTTTTTAATTTCTTTAGATGAGAACCTGACAAATACTGTATTTGTCCTGATCAGATTTCAGGTGTGATTTCTGCTCACTAGTGCCAGCACAAGAGGTGTGACAGACCTGGAACACCCCTTTGTGGCATCAACCAAACCTCCAGAGATATTAAAGTGCAGGCAAAACCATGATAGTTTTGCTCTAAATCATCATTTTAAGTGGCTCATGGCATGTGAGATGAATCCTGCCTGTAGATTTAAGTCTATGCTGGGCACTGAAGTGTTGCCCTAAAGATCCACAGATGAGCTCACCAAGGATTGGGAAGCTAGTCTATACTTCATTAAACATCTTGTTTCAGTCCAGGTAACAATGCAGCTGAAATAATATTTATTTCAAGTTAAGGTGTGCTCAGGGCTCACTGTGTTGGATGCCCTGCAGTCAAGCTGGTGGTATCCCCATTTTCCCTCACTCTTCCCGTGCTTGCAGGTGAAACAGGGCTAGGATACTTTCTCTGTCTCTGTTGTCACTTGCCATGCTCCAGCCATCCACACCTAAATCCTCTTACTCTCTAACAGGGACCCAAACTGCCTATTAGAGTGTTTTAAGCCAGCTCCTGGATAACAGCAGGGATTTCTTTGGGACAGCACTGATGCCTTGGGCTAAAGACAAGTCAGTGGCCAACCTAATAGCAAAACAAAATTAATAAGCTCCTATTCCAAATGGCTGCACATCAAGCCAACTTGTTCCAGAGGTTTCCAGACCCTTCAGCAGAAACAAGCAGGGAATTTTTACATTAAAACTATGCAAAAGCCCTTGTTACAGCACACAGCCAAGTGGTGTTTTGTTTCTTTAAATTTCACTGGGAATTTTTAGGAGGAAATTAGAAGCTGATAACTACCAGGGAATTTTAGGAGGAAAAAAAATGAAAGCTGTGTTTGCACAGGTTTGTGCAGTTGAAAATAGCTGAGTTTCATGTGCCTCTGGCTCTTATGTTGGATTCCAGCTACTGCAGTTTACTACTTTGTCTTAAGTATGCACTTAACTTTTTTTTTGTCCACTGACTGTGCAAAAAGGAAACATAAACTCTTCTTGTGACACAATCTCTCCCATTTTTTCCCTTTTAAAATTTCTTCTGGTGACCCCTGCCCCCCCAGCTTTGGTGTGCCTGCTGAGGGAGGAAGAGTCCTCTGCTTTCTTGGTGAGCAGAGCTGGGATTGTGTGTGACACATGAGCAGAAGAGCGCAGAAAAAAATGAAACGTGTGAAATTGCCTTCCAGTCCTGACCTGGAGGGACTGTCCAGAGACTGGAAAAGTCCACACATACAATGTTCATTTATCTTCCCTGCTCACTGTATGAAGACTGTCATCAGGAGTGCCAGTCTGTCCCAGCTGAGTGATGTGCCATTTTTCTGTTTGGAATTGAGTCTAACAAGTCATTTCATGCAGCCTAGGATGGCAAATACCCATCCGGTGAAAACAATATCCAGCTTCTTCCCATTCCCTGGAAGTGTTCAAGACCAGGTTGGACAGGACTCAGAGTACCCTGGGATAGTGGAAGGTGTTCCTGTCCATGGCAACAGGGTTGGAACCACGCTTGATTTGAGTTCCCTTCGTTCAGGTCACACCAAACTATGATTCTATGATTCTGTATTCTGAGTCAAATTTAAGCCAGTAACCTAAAGTAAAGCACATGCTATCTCATAAACACTCTTGAAGATAATCGAGACTATTACAAGTCCCTTTGGTGCTATCTCTGCTTTTAGAACTATATTCTCTTCTTATTCTGGGTGGATTTAGGCATATTCAGGACCTATGAATCTATCAATCAGACCTGTCACTCTGTGTTGTCCTTCAGATCAAGGCTAGATTGGAATCTCTTTATAGTCTGGAAAATAATTTGTTTTTCATTCTTTTTATACTTTATATCTGTTTTTCCAAACATCAGAGTAATGAAAGTGAAGGCGATGGTGAGGCCCTGGCACAGGTTGCCCAGAGAAGCTGTGGCTGCCCCATCCCTGGAAGTGTTCAAGGCCAGGTTGGTTTAGGGCTTGGAGCAACCTGGGATGGTGGAAGGTGTCCCTGTCCAGGGCAGAGGGATGGAATGAGTTGATTTTTAAGCTCTTTATTAAATCAAACCATCCTATATTGCCATGATTTCAATATAGTTTACAACAGGGGTTTTTTTTTGTTTGTTTGTTTGGCTGTTTTGGTTGTGTTTACCCCCTGCCCCACTTCACAGATGCTGAAACTATTAATTAAATTGTTTAATCCCTTTTTTTTTTTTTTTTTTTTTGAAAGATACTCTTGCCTTGACACCAGATGAGTGTATTTCTGAATTTTGGAAGAGTAAAGCCAAAGAACGACTTAATACAAAAGTGTGTTATTTTCCTATTTCCAGAGTTAAGTTCTGGGAATCTGAAAGAATTATTCTACCTTTCTGAGACTTCAGCTTTGTCCTGAGCAATGGAAAAGTGTCAGTCACTGGTAGAATCCAAAGATGCTCATCGCTGTATGCATTGGTATGACAGCATGAGTGGAGGCAGGGATGACACACAGAAAAGGATTTTATTTTTGACACATTTTTATTATGCTTTCATTTCTTCAAGCTTGTGGAGATCACCTAAATATAGGGATGCAAGATTGGCAGTTTCTGAATTGGAAGCAAAAGTTCATCTATCTGAACATCACCTGGTCATCTCTGACCATGCCTGGGGGTGAATATCTTAGGGGCAGCAATGGGGTGCAAGCAGTGAGCACCTCATGTCCTTCCAGCTTCCAGTGAGTTTTGGATCCAGGCTGAACCAGTTTCGCAACTTTATTTTTAATAGCTCTCAATGAATTTCTCTTCCAGGAGCTTCTTCATTCAATCCCTGTAGGCTTTTAGGATCCAAAACTCTCTGCAGCCAAACTACTCAATTCTATTGTGTGTGAAGAATCACCTCTGGTAGTAAAGCTGTGCTGGTAAATTATGTGGTAGGTGGTTTAGAGCACTTCTGTGCATACAGAGAGAAATATCCTTCTCCACTGAATATCTCTTGATTTTTAGAGGATTATAATTTCTTCCACATGGATGGATCAATGCCAGCCATGTCTTTTTGTCTCTCCCTTCCAGTTTTAATGCACAGTAAAAAAGGAGGTGGGTAGAACAGCTCAAGCAGTGAACTGTCCCTTCGTGCATGAATTTCTATTTTATCCTGGTTTGTCTCAAGAAACATGGATTCACACATAGGTCTCCTCCTCCATAAAGAAGAGAAAAATATTTGTCAGGTGCCTGTCTCCATATTTGTGTCATATAAAGATCTTTCTTTTGACTTTAAAAGCTTTTGAATAGGATTTGGGGTTGACGTTCTCAGCATTAGCACATCTTAAAATCAATCTCTCCAGAACTCACCTTGCAGACAGAGATGCCCAGATTTCTTGTGCAGCAATAATTAATTCTGTTTAATTTGGGAAAAGTTAAGTGCCTTGGGTAGGTACCCACTTAGTGGTAAAACACCCGAGCCAGCTCTCTGGAAAAGCTGAGGGAAGTGGTTGGTGTGAAACAATCTGAGCCTTGGTTTGGGGAATTCACAGAAATAGGTATCCAGGGCAAGAAAGCTACATTTTGGCATAAGTCTGTAAATCAAACCTTTGGGCATGGATAGTGAGAACAGGGTTTTCACACCTGCAGAAGAGGAGCTGCCAACACTCATCTTTTACATAATGGTCCCGTGGTTAAAGTATTGTCCTGGGAAGCTCAGAACTGGAGTTGCAGGGAAGTTTTAGCCTGAGAAAAGTTTAAATCTGCTCTTCCCATACCCCTGAAGTGTGCTTTAACCAAGTATATCAAAACCAAGTAGGGTGGAGAGAAGGAATCTCTCCCCTTTCTGTCTAACGCAGACCATGGGCAACCATGTACGGAGCCACAAGGAGAACAGACCTGGAGAAGAAATTAATTTTGTGGTATATTGGGTGGGAATCTTAGCCAGGAACGGGGAATAATGGATTCTGGGCTCTGCTTTTTCACACTGCTTGATATAGCCAGTATTCAGCAAATGTTTGCTGAATGGCTGAGATAATCCAAGCTGTTCTTTAATGCTGGACCTCTCCTGAAGGAAGTGTTACCTGCAGTAAGGTGTTCTGGCTGCTCAGCCAGATGTTACCTAAGGCTGTGGGACAGTCTGGGAGGTGATATTTAGCCACCTAATCATCACATGCAGCAAAGTGGTTCAGAATGGTTCAAATCCACAGCAAATTTACCTTTAGAATTTCTGGTATTACATCAAATGATGACCACATGATGCAAATAGATGGGTAGATTTTGGACTACAGTTAAGACATATACTCTTGAGTGTCTGTAGTGTTTAAAGTGTAAGTGGGTGCAGGACATTAACGCCCATGATTGTGTGTATATATATATATATATATGTATATGTGTATATGTATATATAGACATACATATTCAATTGACTTCTAGTCCATATATCCCACGGAGCACAGAAAGCAATTTAGCACATCCTTAAGTAAATACTTAGGTCAGCAAAACCACAGTTCAGTCTTTCCTGACTCCACACTGATTAGATCACAAAGATTATTTATTTAGTTATTTAGTTATTAATCTATTTATTTTATGTGTGTGTGTTACCATCATGCTCAAAGTACTCACAGTTTCTTCTCACTTATTGCCCGAATTTTAAAATGAATGAAATAGCTCCCTGCATAGAAGATAGACTATTTGTTGGGATTTCCTGGACCAGCTCAGTAGAAGAAATGCATTTTCCAGCAGATCTATGATAACACATCACCACTGAGGAAACCAAACACACAGAAAACTGAAGTAATCAGGCTGGTATCCCACTTATCATTAGAATTCTCTCATCCTCTGGCAAAATGAAGAAGATTTATGAAGAAGTTGTGTTTTGATGCTCTTCTTAGAGCATCAGAGTGAAGCTGAAATGGCACAAAGACACGGACAGTAGGTGTTTCATTCAGGTGTGAATCCCCACTGCTTGCATAAGGGAAGTTAAAGGTGAACATAAACTATCAAATATCTACATAGACTCACGATGCACACATATATTAGATATAACACACAAATGCACACATATATTAGATATAAATTGCTTGTATCTAACTTTTAAATGCAGAACAGACTCTGCCCACCATTTTGAATAATTTGGGTAAAATATAATATTGATTAATGATTAAGTAAATGAGCAGCATCTGTTCTTAAAACATGGAATCTTTGGAAGAGGAATAGGCAATCAGGGAACTAAAGCTTTCATGAGGCAATGTGTGTGACAAAGGAAGAAGGTGTATCTGCACAGGTGGCAAAGTCTTGCATGTCTTAGCTTTGCAGTGCTTCAGTGGCTTTTCTAATGCTCTTTTAATGTTTGTGTTCAAGCATGGATGAGCACTTATGCATGTGCATGTGGAATAGAACAAAATAGGCATAAATCAGGTTTTTTTCCCTTGCAGGTCATAAAAAATTCCATAGACAAACAATACTGTTGTACAGGCTCACAATTTGTATTCCAGGAATATCACAGGACACATTTCCAACAATAATTTTCTGTAGGTATTCAGATGGATCACTCTAAACTGTAGCCACAGAAGAAGTTCTGTGCTCATCTCTAAAGTTAATAATAATTTTCTGTGCTTGGTATGTAAGAAAAAGTTTATGGTATGTGGTCATACAAGTATTCCCCTTCCCAGGTCATTTACTGGGATTTTTGTATAATCTTTTACATGTAATTCCCAATTTTTAAAGGAATTTTGGTTGAAATCAATTGTAAAAAATATACTTGCATTTTATTTGCTTAAGTTGAAACGATATAATTAACACTGATACAGCATTATTATTATTGAGATTTTTAAAAATTCTAATTGCAACAAACAGAATTTTAAAAATCTTTTTAGTTTTGTAATTGAAGGATAAATTTGGCACTAGCTGACATTATTATTACCACTATTACTACTACTACTACTATTACTATTATTAAAAAGACAGCCTATGTTTTTTAATTAGTGTATTTTTCAGTGATATCAGAGAACTGTGTCACGAATTAATCTGATCATAAAAACCAAAAATTAACTGAAATTTCACAGAATCCCAGGGTGGTCAAGGTTGGAAGGGATCTCTGGAGATCATCTGGTCCAACCCCCTTGCTCAAGCAGGGCCACCTAGGGCTGGTTGCCCATGACTGTGTGTAGACATTCTTTTAATATCTCTATGGAGAGATATTCTACAAGTTTCCTGGGCAAATTTGCTTTGCTTTGAGAAGTGTTTCCATTGTAAACATGCTTTTTAACACAATAGGCTAAAAAATAACTATAATAGCTGTAGCAACAAACCCTGTGCATAAAGTGTTGAAATAAAATAGAATAAAAAATCCTTTAACTAACACAGCTACTCCTTGTAGAGTGGAATTGTTCAATCAAAATCAGATGAAGTTTTTAATTAGTATAGGATGTGTCTTCTCTAATAAAGTTTGTTAATAGAGTCACACCATTGTAACTTGGTTAAAGACAGAGACAGCCGCAATTCAAATCATGAAATCACAGAATCACTGAACGATTTGGGTTGGAAGGGACCTTAAAGATCATCTTGTTCCAACCCCCTGCCGTGGGCAAGGGACACCTTCCACTATCCCATGTTGCTCCAAGCCCTGTCTATCTTGGCCTTGAACACTTCCAGGGTTGGGGCAGCCACAGCTTCTCTGGGCAACCTGTGCCAGGGCCTCACCACCCTCACAGGGAAGAATTTTTTACTGATATCTAATCTGAACCTACTTTCTTTTAGTATGAAGCCATTCCTCCTTGTCCTGGGGAGAAGGTAAGCAGCTGCAAAGGAATTTCACCTCACAAGGACCTGTTCCACAAGAAAAAGCTTCTGGAGAGAGAACTGGGTCTCCTTAGTTTCTCAGCTTTGGACTATACAGAGCAAAGATGCTTTGATGTAGGCACAGCCACTTATGGAACTTGAATCTCCAAGTCACAAAACTCGGTGTAGTGCAGGTCACAAACGTTTGAATGATCAAAATAAATTCTTAAGCCTTTATTGTGCAATAGTTTTCCATACAGGGATTCCCACTCTTGAAGAAGCTTTAACCCATATTTTCAGTTATTTTGGCAACTTATTTGTAGAGTGTTTCCAAGAGACAGAGAAGCCACTCCTGCACAGTCTGAGGAGGGATGGGAAAACGCTGAAATAAGCACAAGGGGATGAGCACAGTAGCCTTGGTGGATGTATAAGAATGTGCTTGCAAAAATGTGACTTGGATCATCCTTTTGCAATCCTGAGCATCCCAACACATCTGCTGACTTTGGTGCTGCTCTTGCAACACCCGGATGGGGTTGTGATCAGATCCAGGCTCTGCAAACCTCTTTGATGGCACAAAAGCTTACGGCAACATGGCAAGGCAGAGGGGCTGGATTTCCTTGGATTGTGTCATATGCTCACGGGGATTTAGCAGCAGCAGAGGAACAGAGCTGCTCTATTCTTAGTGCCAGCAGGACAGGTGACACAGCCACTGAAATGCTGTCACTTCTGTCACCAGCCAGCTCTGCAGGCACAGACAGAAAAGAGGCCAAGAATTAAATGGGCAGGGGAAAGGATATTCCTTCCTGCAAGAGCCCTGCAGCCCTGCCCTGTCATGGCCATGGCTGGAACCGTGCTGAGGGTTGTCCCCTGCCCTGTGGGTTTGCCTGTGGGGAGGAAAAGTCACACTGTGACCTGGGCAGAGTGTGGGGTTGGAGCTTGTCTGGCAGAGCCAGGTGGAAGGGGAACCTGCCTGCGAGGTAGCCCAAGTCCTACCACAGCCTGCCCTCCCTCCTGGGGATCAGTTCCAGTTCACATTCCACCTGGATTTGGCTGTTTCACAAGCCATCTCGTTATTTTTCCCCTTGTGAGTTGTTGAAGCAATAAGAGAATCACAGAATTATAGAATGGTTTGGGTTGGAAGGGACCTTAAAGACCACCTTGTGCCAGCCCCCTGCCATGGGCAGGGACATCTTCCACTAGACAAGGTTGCTCTGTGCCACATCCAGCCTGCTCATAAAGAATGGATTGCATGTAGCCAGGCACTTGTGAACGAAATATGATGACTTCCAGGGCTTTTCAGGGTTTCCTATGAAATGCTAAACCTCAGTTGGGTCCCTTTCCAGATAAAAGCCCTGAAATCATATTACCACAGCCCCAGTTGGAAGAATAAAACTGATTTTTCCCTGGTTCTTTTCTCTTTCTACATGAAGAAAGAAGGATCTAGGTAGATTCGGCTCACAGGAGCTTGCACTCTGTAGTGTTTTAATCTGTCAGCTGAGGCAACTTCAGTCTGAGTGTCTTTAAATGTTTGGGTTACTGATCTTAAAAATACCCCTTATGGGTAAATAAAAAATTTTAGCTCCATGAAATTCTCTGCAGAGTGGTGTCCTCATGAAATCTAACAGTTTTTCTTGAGCTTAAACTGGAAAAAAATAGGAATTAGTCTGTGGAGATGAAAGGATGTAAGGATTTTTGAAATAGTAAAATTGTACTGTTTTTACAACAAATTATTCCAGCCAGGTTACACAAATCTGTAGCCATAGCCTGTCTTTTTATCTTGGATGCTGTATGGCTTTGCTATAACTGCTCTTCCTTATCCAATTTCTCAGCTTATACAAAAAATTGTCTGGTTAGAAATCAATTCAGTCAGTATAACTCCAGAAGAGTCGCCTTTCCCCTTTTTCTCACATCTGAGTTTCAAATTCATGTGTGATCTATTTTTATACCAGCAGTTTTGTACAGGTGGTTTTTGTTCTCCAAATTAGATCCAAACTATAGGATGAACATAACAACTGGCAAAATGCGCCTGGAATACCGTGTGTAAGACAAACAACTCCAAACAGCTCAGTCCTGGTCAATCTGATTACTGAGAAGTCACAGGTGAACATTGCCAGCTTTTACCTGCTGGAATTTTAGGAGAAGCTGTCACTGTCTGCTGCCTTGAAAAGAAACTGTAGTAAACTGAAATACTGCCCTGAAATAAAGAAAACCAGAATTTCCTGGTTCCAGGCAATGGGAAAAAACCAGCTGGTTTGGGATGGCTTCTGTAATATTGGCAAGCCTGTTCTGCAAGTTGTTTGCACTCAGAATGAATAAAAGTCTGAGTGGAACTGCAAGCCATCTGTCCCTGGGGTGACTCTGAGCCTTGCAGAACATCTCCTCAGTGATGGTAACCATTAGTCATCTACATAGTCTTTGGGGCAGATGCCCTGTCTGGGTGCGAGGTGCAAGTTTTCTCCAGCCACAGAATCATGGAATCAGAGAATGGTTTGGGTTGGAAGAGACCCTAGAGATCACCTCATTCCAAATCCCTGTCATGAGCAGAGACACCTTTCAGTAGACCAAGCCCCATCCAACCTGGTCTTGAGCAGGGATGGGGCAGTCATAGTTTTAGAATGCACAGAACAGAAGTGGTACATTTTAGTGTCACAGATATTTTAAAACCTTGAAGGGAGGAGACAATCCTGGAAATTCCTCCTTAACCAGATTCCTCGTGTCCTGAAGCACATGCCACTCTGCCTCATGTTCCCATATGACACCTGGAGCTGGTAAGTAAGAAAGTTCTTGATACAAATTTTTCCATCATTCTCTGTCACAAATGTCTTCTGGGAAAGTGTCAGACTTAAAACAATTGTTAGGACTCCCATGGAAGACTCTTAATGAGAAACAAGCTCATGGGTTTCTGTGTTTATTTAAACAATCTCCAGTTATCTTTAACAAGGCTACAAAGAACTGCCTAATGTGGGCCCTGACATTATAGAAACAATCCATTTTCCAGGACTGTCTGGGTAATGAATATTTTCATACAAGAAGAGATGCCATAATGAGAATTTGACTTCAGAGAGGCCAGGACACTGATATTTTTTTTTTTTTAAAACAACTATGTAGAGGAGACCACCAGATTATAAAGTAGCTACTGCTTGGGATTTGGGTTTGTTGTGGCTGTTGTTACTTTTCTTTCTTGTTTCTATTTAAATGAGATTTAAGCAATCACGTCAACATTTCTCACAGACCAAACATCTGAGAGATTTCTTCTTTGAAGCCCTGGCACCAGTTGGTGGTAGAAACTTGGATCTTTCCCTCCTCTCCCCCATGCCACAAACCTGCAGATGCCAAATCTGGCATTTGCATCCATGACAAGTGTGCTGCCTTGCCAGCTTGTTTCACTGAAATTGGCTCCTGCTGGGAGGATCTGCTCACAAACTTGTTCTGCTGGCACCTGACCATTTTTGGGTACTATCTTTAACATGGCACATCTGTTGTAGGCACACAAACTCTTTAGCTGGCTCAAAGCACCACGTGATGGACTGTCCTATTTTATGGAAGTTATCCAGCCTTGACACACTCTTGGGTACACAGCTCAGCAATTCCACAGTCTTGGTTACACTTGACAAGCCAGGCTGACATTAGCAATCTTGTCTCACATCCCCCCCTTCCACGAGGAGTAATCACAGTTGCCTTCCTCATCCGTATGGCTAAAACACAAGGCTAAGTCATATGGTTGTCGAGTTTGAGACATATTGGGGCTGTTTGACAACTCCTTTTTTCAAGGCTCTCTAAATAGTGCAGAAAATTCTGCTGCAATTAATGTTGAAAATGTTAAGTGTTTATTAACTCTGAAAGCTCTGAAAGGAAAGCAAAAAAAAAAAAAAAATGGTTGTCAGGATTCCCTTTATTTAAGCTACTGTAACTTCCTTAGAAATGGAAACAACAGTGGCTGTAGAAAATCTGGGAGAACCTTTTATGTCACCTTTGATTATATATGATTTTTATTATGAGAATTTGGGTATATTGACCAGTTTATATCCATTATTCTTTGGCATGGGGTCTTGATGTTGAAATTAATCCTGCTTTGGAAAGACTTGTAGTAGTCAGCTCTAGAGGAGAGAGCAATAGTTCTCGTGGCTTTCAATCAGACCAAGTCCAAGAGAAAAGATGAAGGAAACTGGGTCTGCTAATGCTGCAGAAACCTCTAACCCTGTGGCATGAGAACAGCCAGAGAGGTGTTTAAACCATCCCAAATGTCTATGTTCCATCCAGATCCCGGCATACAAATATGTATGTTGAGTATTTCAGTACTTCTTAATTATGTAAAGACTGAAAGGGAAGGAAAAAACCCCCACAACATAATAACATAATGATAGAATCATAGAATGGCCTGGGTTGGAAGGGACCTTACAGAGCATCTCATTACACCTTGCACTAGACTAGGTTGCTCAGAGCCCCATCCAACCTGGCCTTGGACATTTCCAAGGATGGGGCAGCCACAACTTCTCTGGGCAACCTGTGCCAGGGCCTCCCCATCCTCACAGGGAAGAATTACTTCCTAATACTTTCTAAGTCTACTCTCTGTCAGTTTGAAGCCATTTCCCCTTGTCCTGTCACTCCAGGCCCTTGTAAATGGCCCCTCTCCATCTTTCTTGTAGATTCCCTTGAGGTGCTGGAAGGCCACAGTTAAGTCACCCTGAAGCCTTCCCTTTTCCAGGCTGAATAATCCCAACTCTCTCAGCCTTTCCTCACAGCAGAGCTGCTCCATCCCTCTGATCATCTTGGTGGGGTGCTCTGGACTTGCTCCAACAGGTCAATGTCCTCCCTGTGATGGGGAGAACATAGTATTATTATCATATAATAATATAAAACATTTTCTATACATAGGAATATAAAGTCACATAAGTGTTTGTACATCTACATAATTGCATGTTAGGTCACATATGCTTATGGGTATAAATATGGGGGATGTTTAGATGGTGATACAACAGAAAAAGTGAAAAAATATTATCACCATTTGTTTATGTATCACCACTGCTTTCTACCCACCCCTACAAACCTTTCCTTTTCTCTGCTACCATGGATTTATTCCAGGTCTCCAAATTCCTGTACTACTTGCTATTTATTACTTATTAAAAAATAATCCAGCCATATAAAAATCTCTTCTCCTTTCTGTATGTGGACTTCCTCCTCTGTGCAAGCCCTTGGAAAGCAAAATTGAGTCCTGAAACAGTCCTAAACATGCCAAAATCTTTACAATCAATTATCCGTCAGCCCTGCAGGGGAAGAAAGGGGAGAATCACAGGGTTGTATTTTATTTTTTTTTTTCAGAGGTCTTTTGCACTTGTTTCTAATCTAAGAAAAATCCAGTCTATTAAATTTAAAAGTTGGGCTATTTTTATGTTACAAAAAGCTGTCCTTGGCCCAGTTTTTTTGCTTCTTCTGCATTCTCCACCTAATGTATATAATATATATAAAAACAGTCATTCCACGTGTTTCCAGTGCAAGGACATCAAAGGAAAACCATTACAAAAATTAATCCTGATTAACTTAAGTGTTGTTCTATTTCTTTGTTTACTTTCCCCTAAATATTAATTTAGGCTATTCCTAACAACTCGATATTAGGAGAAATGTGATAGGAGTGAAGTTCTGGGTTATATTTTCTGAGAATTAGGTGGTGGTATACCAACCACTAGAGGTTTTTGAGAGCAGATTGGGTAAGTACCTGTCAAAAAAGCTTGAATGTTGTTGATATTGCATCTTGATCTCCTATTAAGGATTAAATCAGAGGACCTCAGGCAAGGGCAATCAAATGCTCTGACACTATGATTCAGGTAAAGTCATGTATTTTTATGAAAAACACATCGGAATCAGAAGTTTTTCAGATTTATCTTGGTGGGCTCTGAAGTGAATTCTTCCTTTGCAAAATGTTATTGGCCTGGTTGTTTTCCCATCATGGTTTGAGTCAGCAGATCTGTGTTTATCCCACCCAACTTGAGCAACTTACATGAGATCTCTGTGACAACAAGGGTTGCTTCTGGAGTCAAAACAAATAAAAGGATAGGTGTATTAATGGGATGGATGACTTAGATCTTAGGTTGGTTGGCTGATAGTCCTGGGATACCTCTAGCTAGTTCTACACTAGCTCAGGATGAATTTGGGCCTCGAATCCTATGGAAGGAGTGAGATTCAGATCTACAGGGGACTTTCTCGATGACACTGTGGAATATAATTCCTCCTCTGTGTCCATTTACAATTTAGGCAGGAAAGACCTTGCTAGCTGGACTTTTCAAGGACTCCATCTGGGTGACTGTCCAGCTAGGGTGGTGTCATGGAAGAAAAAGGGATATTGACAACTTTGTCTGAGGAAACAAGGCCTTAAGAGCGTGTCTTTCCTTAGTGCTCTTTATCATGGCATTCCCCACTTTTCAGAGTCCGATGGCAGACTCTCCCGAACCTCCCATGAAATACTTTCGTGCACAAGCTGTGACACAGCATGGAAAGATCAAAGGCTGCTGTCTGACTGCTCATCTCTGCTACTGTTGAAAAAATTTCCAGGTGCAGAAAATATCCTTAACCCTTTCTTCAGCCTCTTTTCATTTAATAGGAGAGACTTAACTTGTCCTTACGTTGCGTTAATCTGGAATTCAGTAGGTTTTGTGTGAGCAAAGTTTAGGAGAAGGTAGTCAATATATTTCTTTGGATTTAAAAGAAAAATGCCAGGGGAAGCAGTAAGAAACAAGAGGGGGTAAATAGAGAATATCAGGCCAATCAACAGGAAACTTGTCAAGTCACAGAATCATAGAACAGTTTGTGTTGGAAGGGACCTGGAAAGACCATCTTGTTCCAACCCTCCTGCCATGTGCAGGGGCACCTTCCACGAGACCAGGTTGCTCCAGATGTTGATCTGCAGGCATGGATATATTATGAGCTGTGAAGAGGGCTTTTAACAGCCTTGCCTTGCTATCTTTTGTGCATACCACAGTGTTGGGGGTGTGTGTGTCACAGAGGTATGTTGGGGCAGGAATGCGGTGGAACCAGAGAGAAGCAGCAGCATTGCAAAACATCTGTTGGCCAATTTCAGCCAAAATTTGACAGATGAGGTACAGATTGCAAGGATCTTACAGCCTTGGAGTTTTATAAAACATGGCCAGACAGAGGAAAGGCTTATCACTAGTACTCCCCCACAGAGCAGACTTGATGTAGTCTGAGTCATTACTGATACCAGATAATCAACAGAAGAAAGATAATCTCTGGATTTTGCAACCACTCACAAGCCTGAATTAGAGCTTGCACCTTGTTGGGCATGAGAAGAACCAGTTGGAAACACAAACCCATTTCTAGGCTGGCTTCACTCATCCGCCTGATTAAAAATAACTGATTTTGTTGCAATTTTTTTGAGGCATTTTTTCTCATGCCTCCTTGATTTATTTTATTTCTTCCTTTGCCAGAACAGAAGCTGGACTTCCATGATCCTTGTGGGTCCCTTCCATTTCAGGTTATTCTATGATTCTTTGATTTCAGTAGCATTACTAGTCTTCATTTTTCTTACAGAAGTAAATGGACTGAAGTGATGATGGTTGAAATGAACCATAAAAATTAAAACTCTTATATTAGAACTGATAGAATGAAACAGAGGAATAATGAAAAAGGCCAAGGTAGGAGAGATGGAATCATCCTTTCTTTCAGATGCTAGAGCAGCAGAAAGAAATTATATTGGACTGCAGGTCAACCTTGAATTTGAGACACACAAATATTTCCAAATTCAGCAAAGAAAGGATGAAATCAGCACCCTGAAATTAAGCACAAAGCAAAAAGATCTTAGATTGATGCCTTGAAATAGAAACCTGGGAATCCTGAATTCCTGAGCCCAACCCAGTTATAACTGAGATATATCTGTGTCTAAAGGACAGTGGCCCCTCTTTTTATTTAAAATTACCTGCTTCTTTCTCCTGTGTTTGAGGATCTGGTTCTGCACTCACAAAAAGACTGCATGAGTCAACTGGTGGGAATTTTTCATTTCTGCTAAACCAGCATTTTTCATTTTCTTTACACTAATAACTCTGGCCCTGTGTCTCTCATTTTATAACCCAAAGGTATGGAAGCCCTACTTGCATTATGCTCTGTCAGCTGTGTTACAAAAATACTGATTTAAAGCTCTAGTTTTTCCTCTTCTGCATGTTTCCAATAATGTCTGGATAAGAACTGCTACAGGTGCTCTCCCATGTTTAAAGTTTTCTTTCCTCAAGAAAACATGTGCTATTTCAAAGCAGATAAGCTCAAGGAAAGAAAATTACTGTAATAACAAAGAAGAAATGCTGGATTTTACAGTAGTTCTATGGAATCATAATTTGGGAAAGCAGCATTTGCTTTCTCCTTTTTTTTTTTTTTTTTTTTTGCAGTAGAGGTCATTGCTCCATCCCTCACACCTGCAGGAGGGTAGAAAAGGGATTAAGAGGAGGTGTCTTATCAGAGTTGTCAAGATGAAAGGGCAGCAGAAACAGCTGATTTTGCAAGTCCACCATTGCCCCATCTGAATGTGTTCTGCATGGACTCACTGGCCAGAGGGCTTTTACTTGGAGGTGTCTAATCTCACAGGGGTCTACCACTGAAAAGTAAGAGAAAAGATAACATTTTGGAATTGGAAGGTAGACAGTAAGAGAAATATTAGTTGGTCCAGTTTATGGTTTTTTTCTTGGACCAGGGATATATACTCAGGGGAAAAATAAAAATAGAAAAAGAAGAATTATTTCATTCATTACATACCAATTTCTGTCTGAAAAGGAGAGGGAAAATTATACCTTTCTTATATCACAGTAATGCTTTGCCAGTCACATACCTCCTCAGTATGTAGGGTTTCTTGTGCCCAAAGATGCCTTTCCTTTCCCCAGTGGAGATCCTCTTGGAAAAGGGAATAAGGGCAAGAAAATTCTGTCATTAATTTGTTTCTAAAACCACCTCACAACCCTACACAAAAAAATTTTACTGCTTGACATTTTGAGAGTTAATCTTTCCCATCAGTTACCAACTTAGAATTGTGGAATCATGGAATATCCTGAGTTGGAAGGGACACATAAGGATCACAGGAGTCCAGCTCCTGGCCCTGCACAGAAGCACCTCAGGAATTCCTTCCAAGTATACAAATATGGGTGATCTGTCTCAAGATCATGAGTCCTCTTTTTTCATCCTCACTACATATCTTATGGTAATGATCTCAGTTATTTAATATTTATAAAATATATCAGAAAAAAACACCCACTTTAATAACATATACTTTAGTATCTTAGAAACAAGACAAAGAAATCTGTATCCCACATGTTGCCAGCTGTTTGCTTGGCTGTAAAAGGTGTCAGAACTGTGTCACAAAAGGTGTCACAACTTCAGAACTGATACAGAGACAAACAAAGCCAGTGCTGATTTCTTCTGAGCTTTTTATGTTAGCAGCATCTCTGACTTGTGGTAGAGAACAAGGGAATACAGGAAAAAAGACAAGGAGAATTTAATGAGAAAGCAAATGTTATTAAAACCTCCCACTCATGTCAGACTGTTGAATTTTCTACTGAAAACAGAAGATGCTCCATCGCTGAATTCCTTTCACTAATTTGGTCAAAACCATTCAGGGTATATGACAAGAACCTCTCATCCACTGACCTATGGGCAAGAAGAAGTTGCCCTAACCCAGAAGTGTCTCCTACCTCTGTGCTCAAGTCTCTTGGAGCAGAGCAGCTGAGAGCCTAAATATTTCTGTTTTCTTACTGAGATAGTTAATTCTCTAAGTAACATTTGCCATGAACAGAAATCCTTTGTGAATTTCACTGACTTTGCTCAGATTAACCCTATCCACCACTTGCCCCCTGAAGTCAAGATAATATGACATGTCCTGAAAATATATAGTAATTATAGAGCCTTTGATTTGACACTTTTGAGGAAAAAAAACGTAAATAAAAATAGTTTCTCTTACTACCATAGGTGCCTTTGAAACATAAATTAGAATTTCTTGTCCTAATTTGCCATTGACAAGTCTTAGAGGCAGAGTTAAGACAAAATTCTTGAGCCAGCAAACTTGCTTCTACAAGTACAAAGGAATTTAAAGAGTGGCCTGGGGAAGAAATGGATGTAGCTGTCAGTCGCATGAAAGAATTTAGAAACAGAATGCAATGCTTTGTCAAACGGTGGGATTCAAATGGAGCAGCATGTCATTGACCCTGGTGCTCAGCAACATATATTTCAAATCCCTGAAGATTAATAGGGAAGATGGTTACAGCTCTCACAACAGCTGCTGCAAAGTGTTCCTATCTCACGTTTTAATTACATGTATTTATACAGTAAAAAAAGTCCTAAATGCAATATAGCCTGTAGTATGCAACAATTTTGAACATTTATGAGATTCAGGCAATTAAGAGTCTAAACTTTCAAATGTTTCCAGATGGCACACTGATTAACAATTGTGTGAATTTAATATTTGTTTAAATGCGCTGCTCTTTAAAATATTTCTTAATAGTATCTGAATGCATTGCAATGAATCCAGGCACAACTTTTCTTCCAGCACAACTTGCCTCATTGCCTGAAGAAGTGGAAATCTCATTAGCTGATTATATAGACCAAAAGCAGTAGCAGAGCAGTAGCGAGAGATGAAAAAAGATGAAAAAGAAGCCGAGCTATTTCTTAACTAATGAATGTTTCTTTCTCCTTGTTATAAGCAAGTCACAACATCAGCCCCTCAGTTCTTGTGACTGAGCCTACTAGGGAGGACATTTCTTTGGGGCTAACAGCATCCTGAACATCGACATCAGTTGCAGGAATGGTTGGACTCAAGATCTTGGAGGTCTTTTCCAGCCTTAATGATTCTACGATTCTATGGTCTACAGTATAGGATTGTTTTTAAAGAAAACACTTAAACCTCTAGTTCTTTCAGTGGGGTTAAACTACTTAAATTCCTTAAATAATTGGTCCTTGATATTTCCAAACCTTCCCCCCTTGTACTATTTTTAATGTTGAAAACTTGAATCAATACTCTCTACCAAAATGTTTTTGTAGGTGAAACTTATTCTAGCAGACAGAAATCTGTTAATATTTAGAATATGTTAATGATGATGGCAATCATATTCATAGAATCCTGGAATGGTTTGGGTTGGAAGGGACATTAAAGCTCATCTAGTTCCACATCTTTCACTAGACCAGGTTGCCCTGAGCCCTGTTTAACCTGGCCTTGAACACTTCCAGGGATGGGGGCACAGCTTGTCTGGGCATCAGCTCTAAATGAGCTTTCAGAGATTTTTGTAGAAGTTTGTGGTCTAGTTAGTTTATATATTTGAATTTGATACTAGGATTGGAATTACAAGGAACAGCCTGAAAAGGCAATACCAAAAGCCTTGTAAATCTTCTGCTCTGAAAGCTAAAAATGGGAAAACTCAGACTATCTATGATATTTAAAAATGTGGTTTCTGCCACATTCAGGAGAAACCGTTCCCTCATTTTGTGCAATACTTGTAATACCTGCAAGTCACAGAAAACAAGATTTATCTCACCTGCCATCTGAAATCTGCAAGCTTGGAGCCCAGAACTAAGTGAGGCAGTAACTTCCTTTGATAGGCAATGAAGAACAATACATGCCTTTAAAGTAAAATTCTTTTTCTAGCTCTAAACTCTATGAGGAGATGAGCTACTCTCTTAAAACACTTGCTCTCCAATGTGTGTAAAAGGAGCCTGGTTTGACTACTCTCGATTGAAGTGTCTGACTTTGCTTAAAGTACATGAGATGAATCCCAATACTAATGGACAGAGTTTACCCTGAAATTCAAGACAGAAGTTATAAATTTCAAAGCTAAGTCTTTTTGTGTGTCAAAATCAGCAGTGATTAGAAAAAACCCCCAATAGAATCATTTTGGCAGAAATTTTCCAGTTTTCATGCCTGACTTTCAACCTCACTGAGGTTGTTCCAAAAAGTTGCTTTCTGAGGTACGTTTGAAACTATTATCTATGCCTTTTCCCTTTCTTGTCCTCCTTTCCTTTTTTTTTTTTTTTCCTCCCTGGGTTATTTGAGCAGGTTGCAAAGATGGTGACATTCACATTGGAGCAGATTTCAACATTCCACATAATCTTTTGGTTTTGAAATCAAGCAAAGGAGGAGCATTCATCCTGAAACCTGAAAAGGAAACAGAATGAAACCTTAAACATTAAAATAGTGAACTGAAATAGTATAAAATGATTTTAATAGATGCAGGAGAAACAATGGAAATTTACCCTCAGGTGCTGGTTCCTAAACACCTGTAAAGGAAATTTATGTAGGAGATTATGTGGTGTGTTGGGTGTGATTTTCAGGACTGTTCAGAAGCAAGAACAGACAATCTCATCATTTTTTCCCCCATGGGAAAAATACACAATAGGAAAAATTATGAGAAGCAGCCAAAGGAAGACAAACCACAAACGATGACTAAAAAATAAAGGAAGAGCACTGTGTTTTCCTTTTGTTTAACAGTGGCTTGACAAAACAGGAGAGACTCTACAATAACTAATTGGTTTTGAGCAGAGCCTGGACATTATAACACCTTGGATAAGCCCCTTGATTTTCCTGTTTTCTTTTCCACTGCCTTAACTGCTTGGGTTGCAAATACAGTTGATGAAAACAAAAGATTTTCTCTTTCTGTTTCTTTGACCACAGTCTTGCACAACGGTGCAGCTGGAAAAGATGCCTGACATACCTATAATTCCATTTAGTAGACTCTGTTTGGTGGCAGAATTGAACTCCCAAAGATTAACTTACTTTTTTCTTGACTGGGATTCATTAACATAGATGAAAGTTAAAGAAAAAGTAAAAAAAGTATTCAACTCGATTGGTCATTGAATCATTGTGTTGAGACAGTTTTAAATGAGAGAGGAATTTTTACCTGCTCTATTATTCTTCCACAAATGGTGCATCTGCTCTCCCCTCCTATTTTTCAAAATGTCAGTGGGTGCTGACTCTTTTTCTCTCATTGTTATGACAGCAGTGAGGGGCTTTTTTTTTTTTTCCCCAGCAGAAATCATGAAGATAAAGTTTTCAAGCCAGTTTTAACTTGTCCAGATTAGTTAGTGAAGGAGGAAGGAGAGAATGAACAAGATGCTCTTCTTACTCCCAGAAAAAGATGCAACTGGTCCACTTGACAGTGGCAAACCTGGCCCAAGTGCAGCCTCCCATATAACCGTCATGGTTTCATGGAATCTTATTAAAAGACCTTGAATATAGTACTGAAAGAAAGAAGAACCACAATTATACCTATTGCTATGCAGATAGACAGTACTGTTAATCTCAGGGAAAAAAATATTTGCATAAAGTTATTTCCAGGAAGAAACAAACACTTTTTCAGTGTAGCAGTGTAATTAGCAAAGGCTTCCATATCTGAATTCTAATGAATTCATTCCTATTTTTTAGTGTTTTATCACCACTCTCTATTCCAGATCCTTCATGTGATATATTAGTCTGTTTGGATTTGATAGGCAATAAAAACAGACCAGTCATTCTGTTAGTTCTATAACCCTCTTGCATTTAAGAAATAATATAAATAGCATCAAGACAGAGGGAGAAATCAATGTGTCAATTATTTATATAGAAAAAAGTCTACCTAGTAAAATGAAATTGCTTAGTTCCTAAAGGGCAGAGATGAACTTTTTTGGCTGCTTATGCAGAAATGTTATAAATATTTAAATGTAAATAATAAAATCTTTACATGCATAAATAAACATGAGATTGATATTACACACACTACAGCAGCAAAATATGACAACTGCTGCTTCTTCAGGAAAATGGATATTTCCTGTGACTGAATTGAGAATAAACTCAAAGCTAATAAGATACCTCACATACACTTTGAATCCACACTGCTTTTAAGCAAAAATTTCCCTTGGTTGGTGTTTTTAGAAGAAGGTCTGAATAAGTCTCTGGAGCAGACATTGAGGAAGAAACAAAACATGGATGGTGATTTCTTTAAGCCCAAGATGCTTGGCTCAGTGAGGGGATAGCTCAATGAATTTTAAGATTTGATTATGGGTTGATGGTTGGACAAGATGATCTTGAAGGTCTCTTCCAACCTTGATGATTCTGTGGTTCTGTGATTCTATAATTAAATAAAACAAGTCCCATCCTGCAGGTAAGGAGCCTGGCTTGTAGATACATGCCTAACTCCTCTTTCCCTCCAGACAGCATCCAAATTTCCTGCTGGGAGCAGTCCACGGCATGTGCAAATCCCCAGGACCATGTCCAGGCAAACTCCAGGAGAATGTTAGCCAGGAGCATGTTAGCCAGTGCAAGCCAAAGCCATGCAGGAAGCAAGTGAACAACTTCATATTCCGTTAACTGAGGGATGGAAGTTGAGAACACGCTCTGGCTTTGATTTGTTTGTGGCTATAGACACAGCCTTTGCTCCCAGTAGAGAGTTATGAGGTCTTGAAGAACTCCATGTTTACAGAAATACTCTAGAGACAGGCTCTAAGACTACAGGAAATTCTATGATTAACCTCTTTTCCCATAAATACATTTATTTAAGTCACTTCCCTTTGCTAACATGAACTCATTTTGTGTTATATAATTTTAAGCCATGTAACCATCTGTATCACTTTGCCAACTGCACATGACTGTAAATACACAGAATATAAAGATATTTCTGGAACACTGAGTAAGGAAATTCAGGGTTGCCATTTAACATTAAAAATAACAGCAGCAATAAAACCAAAATAAAGGCCTTGAACAAGTCTTGAAATCATGTTGGTGTTATTTGAATAGCAGAGTTCAAATGGGAGACCTCCTGCCCAAGTGAGAGATGGAAAATGTTCAGGACTGTTGAGCACTCCACAGATTTTCACAGTGGCTCTGCACAGAGCTGTTTAGCACAGGTGTTTAATTATGACACGTCAGGGAAGCTCATGGCATCCCACACTCCTTAGACTCCCACTCCCACCTGTGACTGGACTTATGGCAGCAGGCAGGGCTGAAAAAACAGGTACACTGCAACGCCTGCAGCTTCACAAACTGCTCCAGGGCTTTTCCAGCTTAGTGGGAGCAAACAAGCTCATTGAAAAAAAGCCACTGGTTCACACTACATTTGATGCTAGATTAAGAAATTCTCTGAAATTACAATGTTTGGAATTGGAGGGTGGTTCATGAGCAGTTTGGATCGTGACACCATGCTGAGAATTTTTGTCCAGAAGCCTAAGGAATGAGAGAATCAACTTAAAAAAAAAAAAAAACAAAACAAAACAAAAAAAAAAAAATCAAAGGAAAGCTGTCTGGAAAATTTCCAGTGCAAATATTTTTTCCTTCTGAAAATGCTGAGCAGTTGAGCTTAGAATATGTGGTGGAAATATTCTGATTTCAATTCATTCTAGTCTGCCCAAAACACACAAGTAAAGAATGGAATGTCCTGGTAAACTCAGAATACTCTATTTAAAGCTTTTTTGAGATACTCTGATTTTCTATTTTTAAAAAAATGTAGTTAAATAAAAGTTTGTTTTAAGTGTAACTATAGCCTTTCAGGGTTACTAAAAAAAAATGTTTCCTCCATATGAGCCCATCTGTCTGTAATAAAAAGTGTTCCTTTTTTATTATTATTATTATCGTTATTTTTTAAATCAAATTCAAACAACATTTTAAATCTATTTCCTACCAAGATCTGATATGCCACCTGAGTGGGTACAAGATTTCAAGTGGGAGAAATAGGAGTATCCAACTAAGCATATTAATGTAGCATAGGAACCTGGCTACTCAAAGGTTCCAATTTCAGTCCAAAAATAGAAATTTTTCTCTTCAGAGCCACACACAGAAAGTAGTTACTGAAATTGGATTGGTTCCAAGTTTCCTTACACAGTTATGAAAATCTTAGTCATAATGCATCCTCCAACACAACATAATAATATTAAAAAAAAAGAGAGAGAGAGAATTGATAACATTGCCTTTTCAGAGGAAGTTGACCAGTCAGTATGATGTCAGCAGTCACTGGGTTTTGATCTCTGGAGTGTAGTTCATCTCACCCAACTTGTAAACATCAAGAAAGTGAGTTTAAATCTAGATCCTTCAGAAAGTGACCCACCTTTCTTAGGGGCCTATTTTGGGACAAAGTGAATGTAAAAATTCATGAGGGGAGGCTGGATGACTTTGTTAGATGAGATGCTTCATTTTAGCAGATGTACTGGGTTTCCAGGGCAAGATTTCCATAGTGGGGTGGAAGTAGGGGACCTTCAGGCTTGGCCTCTGTGAGAAGACTCCAGGAACTACCTCAGTGCCAGACAGAGACAGTTGCAGCCAGGTCCAAAATGGACCCAACACCACCCAAAGCTGAGTCTGTCCGTGATGCTGGTGGCACCTCTGTGATAAAATACTGAAGAAATTACAGAAAAATGTCACGCAGCAGCTGTGAGAGGAGTGGGGAAAATGTGAGAGAAACAACCCTGCAAACAGGATCACTGCAGAAAGAGAGGCAGGAGGTGGTTCTGATGTCAGAGCAGAGAGTCCCCTGCAGCCCATGGTGAAGCAGGTTGCCCCCCTGCAGCCCATGGAGGAGCACAGTGGAGCAGAGATCCCCACTGTAGCCCATGCAGAGCTCTGTGTTGAAGCAGGTGGATGTCTGAAGGAAGCTGGAGCCTATGGAGAGGGTTTTCTGGCTGGAACTGTGACCCACTGGGGAACCAAGCTGGAGCAGACTGATCCTAAAGGACTGTAATACATGGAACAGGGCCCATGCTGGAGTAGTTCCTGAAGAACCGCAGATTTTGGGAAGGGCACACATTGGAGAAGTTAGGGAAAGACTGTATCCCATGGGAGGGACCTGAGATAGGAGTAGGGGAGCAGCATGAGAAGAAAGGAGTGGCAGAGACAAAGTGTTATGAACAAACAATCCCCGTTCCCCAACCCCTCCACACTGCTCATGGGAAAGAAAGAGGGCAGAAGATTCAGGAGTGAAGATGAGCCAGGAACACATGGAGAAATAAGGGAAAGGTTTTTTTTTGTTTGTTTAGTTGGTTGGTTTGTTTTTTTTTTTTTTTTTTTTTCAGTTTGGCTTTTATTTCTCACTATCCTGCTCTATTATGAATTGGTAATAAATTAAATTAATTTTCCCCAAGATGAGTCTGCTTTACCCATGACTGTAACCGGTGAGTGATCCCAGCTTTGGTTATAGTAGGTAGTGACTAGTGGGCACTTTCAGGGCAAAACTCACTGGGACAGAGGATGAGACCTTCTGAGGCAGAATTCATTGGGCTGATGTGAATTTGTTCTAAATATTTCAATTTTTCCTTCTTCATCATGAAGAAAGGTTGGACAGCCAGCTCCAATATGAGCTAACGATGTTTTACACCCTGACTATAAAATCTCTAGGAATAGCAGTTTCTTTTCACTGCAGGTGGGTTCTGATGATCGTCAGTTGAGGTATTTCGACATTAGGCTTCTGTGCTTCACAGGAAAAAAAATAATAAAGACATGTAATATCTCTCCATTACCTCAGCCATCAGTGGGGTTATGAAACTGTGCTCTTTTGCAATACTTTCAGGTTTGTTCTCAGTGGAATGTAGATCTCCAGGCTAGGTCTTGTGAGAGTTACACAGCCCAGTACTGAACTAGTGCTCAAGCCTTTTCTTTAGCAAGGAGGGTGAAAACCGTGGGCTGGTGCACATTCCAGAAAGGTGAACTCCTTCTCAGGAAACCCAGCTGTTCTCAGGCAGACACTGTACAGTCTGGCACGTCAATGCCTAACAGTAATTTGTCTTCCATTCAAACACACCTGGTCCCTCCTTTTTTTTCTTGTAGAAAGGCTGTTTATCAGATATCTGACTTCTTTCCTCAAAGAGATGGTGGGATTAGCTGAAATCAAACCAGAGTGATGCACCAGCCTTCCCTGTTGGCTGGATTCACACTACAAAGGCTTTCATGGAACAGTAGGGATTTCTGTAGGCATTGCCATGGAACCTTGGAATAATATCCCAGTTGCAGGAAGTGTGATGCTCCAAAGACTTTCCAAAGCTTTTCTAAAAATTCAAACTTTAAGAAAGATTGAATTTAGTTTGTAAAAACTTGAATTTTGTCAATATGAATCAAAGAATCACAGAAGGGTTTGGGTTGGAAGGGACCTTAAAGATTACCTAATCCAACCCCACTGCAATAAACGGGGACTTTTTCAACAGATCACATTCCTCAAAGCTTCATCCAACCTGTCTTTGAACACTTCCAGAGATGGATCCTCCACAACTTCTCTGGGCAGCTTGTGCCAGTGTCTCACCAACTTCATTGCAAAAACAAAGAACCAAACAAAAAGTTTTCCTTTTGTATAATCTAAACCTCCACTTGATCCTGGCAGTGTGTATTTATTGGAGAATGGAATGTCACTTCAACACAACATGTGGGGTATGCAGAACATTAACGCAAGTATGACTCATTAATCTCTCACTGGAATTGCTAAATCAGAATGTCAAAAATTTGGAAGTTGTCTTTTCATCTAACTCCATCTTCCCAAGTCTAAATCTCATGTCTTGAAGAAAATTGCCACAGAACTCAGAGCTGACTGTGATTTTATTGTAAATATTGAACGCAATTCACTTACACTGAACATTGTTTGCTTACACTGCCACTTCCCTGACAACATTCAGAAATCTGTTCCAGTTTTTACTAGAATTATGAGTTTTACAATTGGCTTCTATAAACTGGTAATAAATAAGGGATTTCTAACTGCAGGGAAACATGCAATTCTCATGTTACAGACCTTATAATTTAGTTACCATAAGGACATCCCATTGTTTCCAACTTTCTGACAGGGAGTTTTGTGTTCACTTTTCATCTGTTTTATCAAGAGCACGTATTCTTGTGTTGCTTTGCTACAGCCTTTGAAAGCAGTTCCTTGAGTCTGGCTGTTGTCTTGCTTGGTATAGAACAGCCACTGCAGTAGTACTGGAAATCAGTATGGAATTCAGCTTTCATGTTCCTCAACAGTGTAATCTCATCCCAATAACTGTAGAGGGAAACTTGACAACTGACCTAGACCTGGTGCTAACTAACAGAAAACTAAAAATAAGCATAACCAATCCCAACAATAACATCTAATTCAAATCAGGTCAAATTTTACTGGTTATTACAACTACATATTGCAAAAAATGTGTCCTGTTTTATTCCTGAGAAAAAAATATAACTTCCTCTTTGTATTCCAGTGTTCAGCAACAATGATGGTGTAACTGTTTAGTCAGTGGCTTCTAAGGACACATTTAGAATTTAGTAATTGTAAAGAAGAAAGCAGTATTTCTTTTTTTATTGGAGAACCCCACTGTTAAACATCTCTCCAGCTAATGTTTAATAACTACCTTGCTTTATCTTGTACCAATCTTGACAATAATTAACCTGAAACAACTGCGGCGGTTTTTAATATAGAAACATGTTTACTCTGACAATTTTAATTTGCCTGTTAAATAAAGGGTAAACAGTTAAAATCATGACACTCTTAAATGAAGAAGTGAAAAAAATTCTATTTTTTTTTTCTTTCTTTGGAGCCTAAGGGCATCTTCCCTGGTGTGGAGTCAGCACTAGTGGGTGAGGTTATAACATGTTGGGTTTGGCTAAGACACAAACTGATCTCCCACAAAGATTTAGAGCAGCTCTGAAGTGGCAGCAAGCATAAATCACATGGAGATGTTTCATTTGACTCTTTGCAAATCAAAGGCCCCAAGAAGTACTAGAGTGGTTCCTTAGGGATATCATACAAGAGAGCTCCTGGCCATGGCCAAGGCTAGACTCCAGCCTTGGGAAAGAAGTATGGGATATGTAGACTCTGGTTATATGGAATGCCGACAGAGGCAGGAAGGATAGGAAAATGGGGGGAAATAAACCATGCAGAACTAGGATTTCAGCCTAATATATATATTAGAAGAAAAAGGGTGTTCTTAAACTGCTAATTTCCTGGAAGAAAAGCAGATGCCTACACTGTCTGGGCATGACATCAAGTTACACCAGTTACAGTTCAGTCACAGCTGGTGGCCTGGCCAGTAAATAATAGCCCAGCAAACTAAACCTGATTGACACATTTCTTTATCAGACATTTTTCTGTGCGAATGAAAGGCTCATATTCTAAAACATTTTAAAAAGAAAAGAAAACTTAACGTATCATTGTCAAGATCTTAATTCTTTCCCAAATCCACACCATGCTCCATTTCGACTTAGAGCAGTTTTGCTTAATGAAGATGTGAATTAAGAGCTGGAAAATAACATATTGTGCTGTATGTAAAATGAGGAAAATCATGCATAATGTTTCCCCTCATTTGTACGTATTACATTTGTGATTGTCAAAAACAGGATTAACTATCCCTCTTGGGTTGTGCATTCCAAAATGCTTAATCTATTCTCCCCTTGATACAACAGACTAACTCCCATTCATACACAAGCATACTGAGAAAAAATAAAATCTAACCTTGTTTCCCACCTCTCATTAATTTCCTACTACTTTCCATTGGCACCCCAAATCCCTGCACTTCTCATTAGTGGAAAAATAATTCACACATCTAAAATGTTGCATAATGAAAGCCAAGTCAGGGGTGGTGATGGTGAGGAAAGAAGCCTTGCTAAGTTTCAGAACACATGCAACAGTTTAATGTAGATGATTCCCCTTCAGTATCCTCCAGGGTCAGGAATTCCTGTCATAAACTCCAGAAATTTCCCGATACCTGCTGAAAGGAGTGAAGGAAGAACAGAGAAGGGTCTGGAGCAATAATTGTCAGTGGATGATGGTTCTTCCCATTTATTTCTGGGCACTTTGACTAATAGGGATTACTATGTCCCCTACTCAGGGTGTAACGAGGCCCTGGCACAGGTTGCCCAGAGAAGCTGTGGCTGCCCCATCTCTGGCAGTGTCCAAGGCCAGGTTGGGTGTGACCCTGAGCAATCTAGTCTAGTGGAAAGTATCCCTTCCCATGGCAGGGAGTTGGAATTGGATGATCTTCAAGGGTCCCTTCCAACTCAAGTAATTGTGTGATTCTATCTTTAGAAGTTCCACACTCTAGCATACTAATTTTGCCAATGGAAAGGTAGAAAAAAAGAGTTCCCATCTACATTTTTGATACTTGAATCTACATTCCTTAATGGCCTCAAGAAATGCTCAACAACTCCATGGCAATTTACCTGTGCATTCTTGAAACATTTGGGTTTCTTTGGGCAACCTGTAAATTCAAAGACGAAAATGCCTGAAAAGAGTTTCTTTGAAATCCACTGTGCAATTTATAAAATATTAGCCCCTGCTCTATTTCATTTGTTTCACCAAGTGAATAGAGAGACAGTGGGGTAACACCATAAATAGTTAACGTCATCCAAGTTTGGAACATCCAAGTTGTTTAACAAGGCTCAGATTTTCTCACCCAGCTTTAGGCACTTAACTGAGAGGCTTAATTTGGGGCTATCATCACCTTATCTTCCCTCTGTAGACAGTGCAAAAGAGATCAGTGTCCCCAGGGATGATTCTGGCTAGACTACAATATGAATCTCTCTGCTTCTCTAAGTTTAGAAAATGTCTATTTGGGTCTTATTCTCCAGAGCTCAGACAGTTAAGCTAAGGTGAGATGAGGATTAAAGAATAAAAATGGAGCTTGACTAAAGTTTTGCTTAAGCTTCATTAAAGATGCTTAAAAGTCTAGACTGACTCAAAATGTTACAAATGCAGGGGAATTCAGATAAGTTAATCTGGTTTTATCCTGACACCAGCTTTTTTATTTCTCTTCTCAATACTCTGTTACTAGAACAGGCAATGGAACTGCTTTGGCTCAGAAAAGTGCAGGTTAAACACAGGCTTCTGGGTTTCATTCTTCATAGCCATAATATTTAACATGATTAAACCATCACCAAAAAAACAGGTGAGTAGAATCATAGAATCAGAAAATGGTTTGCGTTGGAAGGTACCTCAAAGATCATCTCATTCCACCCCCCTGCCATGGGCAGGGACACCTTCCAGTAGACCAGGAGTATAAAAATAGAGAGGCAGGTGTCTTATCTTTTGATCTCACTTATCTTTAACTACATAAGAAGCTACAATGAAAGAAATTTATAGTATAAAAAATGTAATTATTATCACTCTCTTAGAAAAAGGATTCTCACCACAAGGTACTTACGCATTCTGAATATATTTTTCATGATTTTCTTCCCATTTTTTTAAGCACTGTAACTTTTTTTTTAATATATAAACAAGAACACTTTCAGACAAAATGCTTTAAAAGAATAAATACCAAAACATCCATGAGTGTTCCAAGTCAATCAGGATTACTGCTGTGATATGTCAACACTGTGGCTTTGAGGAATGCAACACACCAATATTAGATGCATTGCCGTGTGAAATGCAATATTCACACTTTTGATTTATCTGATGATAATTCAAATTATCTCACTTTAACAGAGTCCTAATCTGTTAAAAACCTATGGAAAAACGTGAATCAAATACCTGTTGTCCTGGTACAAAAGAATTTGATTTTATTTATGATATGGGAGATTGGAACTTTGGTTCATCTTAGAATCACACTGGCTTTTACATTATGACATTGACCAGAACATCTCAAACCATCTAAAGGCAAATATATTCTGCTAAACCAGGAAATGGGAAAGTTCTTCATTGTATGTATTTGTATAAAAACTTGCTTATATTAGAATGCATATGTGATGTTTTATTTATATTCTATACACATTATGACTATCCAGTTTATTAAGCAAATAAAACAGTGCCTTTGGTAGTGCAAATTTTTATAGCTGTGTTTTCTCACTCTGAAAACTCATTTGCATATCCATATATCAGCACCAAGTTAACAGGACTGGAGACACAAAAACTATGAGTGGACAAAAGACACCTTAAGAAGCTACAAACCAACAACCAGAAAAGCCTTTTAGCTCTAAGTCAGCAGACTTTTATGTCAAGCTTGGCTGACTAATTATTGCTTATAATTTGCATTAGGATTAATTAACTAATTAGAGAGGAATGTCTGAAGGCAAAGTTATGGCTCTGCTTGTCAAGCTGAGGACTTTAATTATTCTGATATTTTTAATTATAATCAGCTGCTGAATGAGTATTACATTGTCAGCTACTATAGCTGGAGCTGCAGCGGGTCGGGAGCTGAAGGAATTGTGGGTATTGTCCTACCACTTCACCTAGAACCATGGAAAGGTAATGCCAACTAGGCAAATATAGTAGGAAAGCCTTCTGGCTTCAATGCTCGTTAAAAGCCCCTACACAGCACTATGCAAACTGTGACAGTTCAGGGTGATGTATCCTTTTCAGAGTAAGGGAATAACTTTTCCTCAGAAACATTCCTTAGCCTATACTCTTTTTTTGTTTAAATCCTTTTCCAGGGAGCCTGAATTACCTCTTGGTCCCCAGACACACAGAGCTTTATTCATATTGCTTTGCTGAACTTAATGTACAAGGGACAATAAAGAAAGCACAGCACAGAGCAAGGACAGAGATGAAGTCACCTCTTGCTACCTTTGTCACTCTGGTACAATTTAGGGAACCCTGAGATGTTCCTGTTCCAATCACAGAGGCTTTTCAGTGCTGCAAGGAGGAGAAGCCCTATCCATTGCACAGCAGCATCGTTTCTGAGACACAGCATATCTGATTTGTTTGCCAAGACTTCTGTGATATCTTGGCTTTAGGGCTTGATCTCATAGCCCTGTCAGGAGTAAATTTGTTCAGCAATTTATTGAGGCCACTCCTTTCCTGAGTCTTTGGATGATAACCATCACCACAGCATATGGACACTTCATTATCCTCAAAAGATGTAATCTCACAGCCACTGCATCAATACTCACATTTTAAAAATGGGAACTGGCAAATAGATGAACTAAGGGCTGCAGCAGACTTCAGTACAACTCCTCTGGTTGTTGCTTTGCTAAAATTTAAGCCTTTAACTGTCAAAAGGTGCAAACCTGACACCTGGTTTAGGTCCAAACTTTGTTACTGATATTTTCAGCACTTGGACTGGTTCAGTATGTCTTAAATAACCACCTAAATTTTCCGTACTAATTCTAAACATTCTGGTCTGCCTAATGGTAATACTTCTCTATTATTCTCTAGGAACATTTACAGGGTAATCTAAGTAGGCTTTCTTCTGCCAAGAGTACAAGGAATCAGTATGGAACACACGGTGTTTTGGGATGCAAGTCATCTAATCCCCTTTAGGGATGCAAATATTATCAACTTGTATTTTGGTCATGGTGAATTAAGAGATCTAAATTCAAGGTTCTGATCAACCTGATGTGGATTAAGCTCATGTCTTATTTTAGTTTCCAGACTATTTAGTATCCTCTCTTTAGGTACTTGAGGAGGAGAGGACACAAAATCCATGGAATTATACAGTAAAAAGATTGGAGGAAGGCTAACTCAGGTTGGTATTTAGGATGTTCAGATGAGAAGGGGCCACAGTTCTGAACAATCTCCCAAATTTATGAGTCTGTTACATTAAACCTTCATGGATTAGGAAACGAACATTGTCCTGGAGACAGGACCCTGGATTACTTCACACTTCCCTAAACTGAATATGGTTAAAGCAGCCCTGAAGTTTCAGTGGAACAGGAAGGGATTTAAGTATGTTTAGGATCAGCCAGTCCTGAAAGAGAAGCAAACTGTCTCTGTTAAAGGATAAAGGACTTGAGGCCTGCAAACTAATTTAGGCAGAACTGAAAGTGAATGAGTCCCACACCAAATTTCTCTGTTCCAAGTTTTCCCAAAGCTTTCTGTTCAACATGCACAGAAATGAGCTCCCCAGAGATCAAGGAGGCTCAGCTGAGATCTAAATCTACGGAAGCATAAATCAAACTCCATTGGCTACAGAAGGACCATGGAACAATTTCATCCCAATCCAAGGCAGCTCAGTATGATGAGATGAACCAAGGTGCACATATAAAGCCAATAAAGATTTACGAAATAGGCAATTCTATTGACACAACAGCTTGTCCCAGTTAGTGGGGGTAGGATTCACCTGATTTAAGATTAACCACATATCCTACCTTCTCCTTACAAACAGAGGAAAAATTCCCTTCTACAGCTTCATTACTTTCATACTACAGATAATGCCTGAAAGAGCACAGAAGGATCACACCCAATGTCTATGAAGTGGAGCAGGTTAAAAAGAAAAACACAAAACCTTCTAAATTTTTCATTCGAACATTGTCTGAGAGCTGCAAATCCTATGAAATTAAAAGTGCCTGGAAGAAAACATGAGTTTGCAGGTGAGATTCAGACAGCCACCCCCTCAGAAGATTGAAGCCCAAGATCTCAAATCCCCAGTGACTGTCCAAACTCTGTGTTTATTTGTGAATTTTATTTTCAGGAATGCCCAGAGTGTAGAACAAAAGCCTAATGGCATAATTTCAAACTACAATACGTAAAATGTGTTGAATTTCCTAAATGCAGATCTCCCAAGGACCCATTAAAAATGTCCAATGGATTAAGGTTTTGAACCTAAGTCTCAGAAAAGGAACTTTTAAGGAATTCTAAATCCCAGAATAATTAATTTTGGACTATATTCCTCAATTTAAAGATCCCTCAAGTTCCCATGAACTCTTAAAAAAAAAAAAATCCCTAAAACCTGAAAATCAACCCAGAAGTTACTTTGGATGGACACAGAACATAGAGGTGAACAAAACCTGCTGGATTTGGCTGTTCTTTTTCACTCTATCCATTACGTTGTTTCAAATTAAAAGGTAAACAAAGAACTTCTGCCTGTGGATGCTACAAAAAGTTATCCCACAAACCTTCCTCCATTTTAACTCCTCAGCGTACAAATCACCACTTCGCTCTCTTGTTTGACCCAACATTGCTCTCAGTTCTTCCCAGTGGGAATTTTTAGTGACAATAGCAGAGTTTTTCAAGTTTATACAATTCCCAAAAAGAAGATATTCTGACTGTTCTGTTTTCTGTAACCCTGCATGTTTAGGCAGGGGTTCTGTGTGCTCCAGAAAAGAAGCAAGTAGATGAATGGTAAATCATGAAGGTAGATTGCCATGGGATCATGTATTTGTCCATCACCTCCTGCTAAGACAACAAAATTCAAGGTTGTCCACACTGTTTGGAAGCTTTAAGCAATCCCTACTGAAGAAAAAAAAATTGCTTATATAGCCCTCTCCTCAGTTATCATAAACAAAAAAATTAATTAAAAATAAAAAAAACCTTTAAAAATCCCTCCAATATTTTCAAAGTGACAATAAGTGTATAGTATTTTCATGTATTTCCTAATTGAAAAAAACAGAAAATACTAGTACCATTTTTGGATCCATGCTCTTCTCTGAACACAGTGAAAAAGAAGTGTGTGTGTGTGTGTGTGTGTGTGTGTGTGTGTACAAGAGCAGGATTTGACTCTGAAACAGAGTATTTTCACTTGAGAAATTAAGGGATAACATCATGATGGCAAGATATTTACTCAGAGTATACCTCCAAAAAGCAGAATATGTTATATTCTAAATGTATGCACATGTTTAAAAAGTTAATGTTTTAAGCTTTCTGCCTTCTAGCCAAGTATATCTAATCTAATTAGTGCTTTCCAGCCAAACATGGCCATAAGCAGGCCCAGAGTACATTGACGGCTCTTTAAAAGACACAGCTCACCTCAGGCCTTTCCTGCTCCTCAGTCTATCCCAAAATTTTGAATGTACCTTGCAAAATGTGACTTAGTTTTATGAGTTTTTCACTGTTTAACTTCACGTTGCTGAAAGTGAACTTAAAATGTCCAGACTTAATCTCTTCACTAGTGTATGAATTGTCCTATAGCAAGGTGAGCAAACAGAGAATCAAATGTCCTGACATGAGGGCAATCCAAAATATTTGGTAGCATTTATACACTGGTCTAGTGGAAGGTGTCCCTGCTCATGGCAGAGGGGTTGGAATCAGATAATCTGTAAGGTCTCTTCCAACCCAAGCCCTTCCATTAGTTCAAAAAACTCAAGGGTACACACCAGCCAGTCCCTGGGAACATTTTCTGTTTCGGGTATGAAAAGATTGTTACGAAACAGAAAAACAAAAGATGAAGTGTGGGCATTCAAGGCTCAGAGAGTGAAGAGAAGAAATGGTTGGAAAAGGTAGAATTCACCTAATCTAACCACAGATTTCTTTAAGTCACCCTTTTAGATATCTGTTTATGAGTTGCACACCAACAGTGCCAGCAGACTGCAGAGGTTGACCAGCCCATATATAGTTATATATGCTGCAAATACATGCAGTTATTTGGGTAGATACTCTTGTGCCAAGAACCCCACTGAATAAAACTTTGAGAACTAACTTTTACTTAGTCCTAAAAGGTTAGGTGAGGTAAATGCCTTGTCATATGTCCCTTAAATGCACATAGAATCATGGAATCATAGAATGGGTAAGGTTGGGAGGGATCACAGTGGGCCATCTGGTCCAACCTCCCTGCTCCAGCAGGGCCATCCCAGAGCACATGGCACAGGATTGTGTCCAGATGGTTCTGGAAGATCTCCAGTGAGGGAGACTCCACACCCTCCCTGGACAATCTGTTCCAGTGCTCAGTCACTGCACAAGAAAGAAGTTCTTCCTCACGTTCAGGTGGAACTTTCTGGGCATCAGTTTCTGCCCATTCTCTCTTGTCCCATTGCTGGGTACCCCCAAGCAGGCCTGGTCCATCCTCTTCCCCCTCCTTGCAGATACTGATGGACATGGATGAGGTCCCCTCTCAGTGCCTCTTCTCAAGGCTGAACATGCCCAGCTCCCTCAGCCTTTCCTCATCTGAGAGATGCTCCAGTCCCTTCATCATCTTTGTCACCCTCCACTGGACCCACTCCAGGGGGCCCTTGTCTCTCTTGTCTTGAGGAGCCCAGAAATCACCGAAACTAAACTGACTTTTTTTCTTCTCTGGGCTTCTCAAAAGCATAAAACATCAATATAGAGAAACTAAAGTCACCATAGTTCTGCAGCTACAAAGAGAAAATTCGTTGGTAGTTTGAAATTTGTTATATTGACATTTTTCATAGCTTTGGGAAATGAAAGCACAATATTTAGTTAACAGAAACAAAATATTTCATAGAGTTAATTCCAGAAGGACTTAGGGGCAAGCTAAGGACTCCACTATTGTCACTTTTTGTGATCCAGACTGGACAATAGAGGAAAAAAAAAAATCCTTTCAATTTAAGCAGTATAAACTAAGTGTTTTCAGTGCTTTTTGATGTGTTTTGAGGAAAGGGGAACAGGTGGAAGGGGAGGAATTATTGACCTACATAATTTTACTTTTTCTTCAGCTGCAAAACATGTTTACATAAATCTGTAAGTGCACATATTAGTTGAATAAGGTGAGTTTCAACAAACAGAGCTGATATCTGCCCAGGGCCAAAAAAACTGTACAGATTCACTCTGGGATCATCAGGGACTTGTTGCCTTTGTTTATTGGACTCAAAGATCCTGGCAGGCTCCTTCTAGCTCAAGATATTTCCTGATTCTATGATTCTATGCATTTTGGGTGAACCTGGGTCAATTTTGGGATCTATGCATCATAAACTTCAGAAGTAATTAAAGCTCAAGATGCAAATTTGTGAATTCTCATGATAACTTTATTTGTGAAAAGGTGATCTATACTTCTGAAAAATTAAAAATAGTGAAGCATATTAGGATTATTGCAAATGAATTTGCTTGGGGAGAGAGGCAGGGTGGGGAGAAAAAAATTCTGGCAAGAGGTCAGAAGGTAAAAACAGTCACAACTTGAACTCAAAGCCAAACACATCAAACATTTGAAATCAGAAAATCTTCAATAAAACATTTCTCTTTCATTAACACTCCTTAATTTCAGGTTAAATGTAAAATTTGTATAAGTAATAGCCTCAAATTTCATGTTTTAATTTAGCTGTCAGCATCTTTTCTGAGGCTTCTTTTCTCTTATTCAGAATTGTGCTTCAGTATGTCAAATCATTAACAAAAGCAAAATTTTTAGTAGGTATTATTAATTTTCATTCCTGATTCCCATTATATCAGCAAAAGTCTAAAATCAGAAGAGAAACAGTTATTATGACTTTCATGTTGGCACTTACAGGTTCCAGGCAGGAATTAGGTTTTGTTTTCCTTCTTATTTTGAATCCACAGTATTTTGTCTTCCTCCATCTGTTTTGGTTTAAACAAGATGGAAAACTAAGAAATATAGAAATATTTTTCAGCTCATAATCAGAAGAAAATGAAGAAATTTATATGATTATCAGGGTTCCATAAAACTACTCCATTTTTTAACGGCTACAAGTCTGTTCCTCTTTATTCTATTGGTTTCTATATTTTTTTTTTACTTTTTCTAACAATTTGTATCTTAGCTGAAGCTTTTCTTCACCTCATTGATAGCTCTCTGAAACACCTAGCTAGGGGAATGGCTGTAATGGATCTTCAAATCTCTTAGGAAGCTTAAAAAACTGCAAAACAGTCTTTTGTAAATTAAAAATTCATATGGATATATCTTGAATTGAATTCAAAGGAGTTTTACCCTTTACAAAATTAAAATATTTGGCTTTGAATCCAACAATTGACACATTTTAAATTTATTTTTTTTGCATATTTTCAAGAGAAATAAAATAAAAAAACTATCTCAAGCAAGACTCAAGGAAGAGAGATCCCTATTAGAAAAAAAAAATAAAAATCACAGAATCATATTATCACAGAATAATTTGAGTTGGAAGGGGCCTTAAAGTACATCAGTTCCAGGGACATATTCCACTAGCCCAGTCTGCTCCAAGCAACAACCAACCTGGCCCTGAACACTTCCAGGGATGAGGCACCTACAGCTTTCCTAGACAACCTGTGCCAGGGCCTCACCATCCAGTAAAGGACATCTTCCTAAAGGTAGAAGTGGAGCTTTTACGTATATTTAAAAAAAAAAAAAAAAAAAAAAAAAGGCAAAATATTTTTTGCTTTTCAAAAGAAAGGACTCTGTAAAATCAAGAAGCCTTTGAGAAATTTTGGCATCTGTTATATGAATGAAGGAACATCCAATGAACATCCCTTGGTCTGTTTCCTGATTGTTTCACAGAACCACAGAATCGTTAAGGTTGGAAAAGGCCTCCAAGATCATCAAGTCCAACTTTTGACCAAGAAAGCCTTTCTCTGCCATCAAGAGATATGTGTATATAGAGAGAAGAGGAGGATCCATTAATGTCTGGGTTGAAAAACAGTAAATAGTCAAGTAGTTTGTTGATGGTTGTTTTTGGTCTGGTTACCAGACTGCTGATGCTAAGGGAGGAGTAAAAAAAGAATTCCAGAGGCAGCCAGGGTTAGAAAGGACCCAAGTGGGAAGGGCTTATGTGCAAGTTAAGGGTATTAATTTGCTTCCACAGGTATCCTGGAGTCCCCACAACAATCTTCCCCTATTACTCTGATTCACTGACAAGAGGTAATCACCAGTTTCAACTCACCATGGAGGCCACTAATTGCAATATTCTCACAACTTGGGTATGGTGCTGTTAAACAGCACCAGTGAGGGAGCCAAGGGGAGCCTGCAGGCAGTGCCATCCTCACAATGAGTCTTTTCCATCACCAGTCACTCTGGCATTCTTACATCTCTAAAAAATTAAAACCCACAAAATTAATAATTTCCCTTAGATAGCTAGATAAATCCTTGCCTGCAAGACCTGTGTGCCGGGGGTGTTCCTTAATGCCATATAAATGCTTAGCCATGGGCTTGCCTGGGTAATCAGGCCTAAACTCTGCCCTGAAGGCAGCCAGCCTTGGTGCTGATGAGCCACTGGAAGGAGCATATTGGGTGTTTAGATTAAATATAAATTAAAGACCTTCTCCCTAAATTATTCGCTTTTCCCTGGAATCCTCTGCTCCAAGAGGTGCCGTTTGGGTCCATTTCTGTTTTATTCAAATTGAAAAATAGGGTCCATTATTCACCAGAGGTGGTGATCGTACCAGATGGATCTTTGGTATGAAAAAAATTAGATTTCTAGCATTGGTAATTATAAATCTCTCCCAAAACTTTCGAGCCAACTCACATACCTTAGGCTGGATAATGAATTATATTTTGTGGTGTGCTGGCAAGGACCTTGGGATATTTTTCACCTTCTTTTATTGCACTGAAAAAAAACATCAGGCAGACATTTGCTGCACAAAAGATTTCCTGGGCAGGGATATTGGGGGACTATCAATCCCTCTCATCTTCAAAGGTGCTTTCAATGTATTTTGATTTTCTTTTAGCAAAGTGCCACTACATTCCAGCTAAACAAGGGAGAACAAATTTTATGTGACTTTTGCCCTGTATCCCCAGAAAAGGGTTTCTGTCCTATAGGATATCCGTATAGGATACAGAACAGCCACTGAAGAACTAATTTTATATTTTCCCTTCTTCAAGCATTCGACACAAAGGAAACCCTTAAAAATTCTCATCTCTCATATTCTTCTCCCGGCTGAAAATTCCCCGCACTTTTGTCCATGTAAACACAGAATTAGTCTCCTGCAAGTTTAGGTGGTGGCAGTTCCTGAACACAGTCATATTTTGCAGATAACAGGATTAGCTTGGATGTGGGTAATAAGTTGGTGAATCTCCCCCTGGCCATTTCTCAACACTGTGAGAGCACTAATCCTTTATGCTTTGATGTCTTCTAGTTTTCCATCAGGTGCAGCTCGGCACTTTTGTCCTGGGGCACTCAGCGCTCTTATAAGATCTCATAGTGTCCTCATTAGCTGCGCCTATTTACCCAGCCAGCCTGTTGAACCCAATTTATAGTTTATGTGATTAATTCCCAAAGTACAGTAAACCCTTTGCTTTAAGGCTCTCCATTATATGACTGCATCTCATATAAGGGCAAACACCAGCTACTGCTCTTTTGTTATATGGCTTCACTATATATATAAAACTGCAATAATTTTGCTCTCAACTACACATTAAACATCATTATATATGTGTTCTTGCAGACATACAGCCTATAAAAATGTTGCACGTTGGATCATAAAGAAACATGCGTGCACAGGAGTAATTTTTGCTGCTTTTTTTGTTTGTTTGTTTGTTTGTTTTAAAAATCTATATCTTTACTATTCTATATTCCAATTATTGATATTGTTGAGTAAGTCACACAATTCAGAACTGTTTATCCATGGAATTGCAGGTGACAAAGGCTTAGCAGTCAAAGTAGGAGCCTATAACCACTGGCACAGTTTTGGTGTTTTTTTTTAAACATGCAGGGTTTGTAGATAAAAGACTTACTTTCTGAATTTTTATGCAGTCATTTAAGTCAACTGATGACATCTGTCAGCTCTGCTGTATTTCCTCCTATTGGGATATGAACTATGTGAGTTGGATCTCTGGTAATTTGCATGTGAAAGAACACTGTATCTTTTTTAAAATAGATGATCATTTCCAGCTCTCCTCAAGGGTTCATCGGGAGAGGCATCATGCAGGTCTTTTTTTTTCTAAACATTTTTCCAGCCTTCTAGTTTCCAAAAAAACCACACAGCTCCTGAGAAGGCTCAGTTTCACTGGATGATTCCCCGTCACAGAAGCAAAACATAAAATCAGAAAATCATAAAGTATTTTGGCTGAGATGCTCTAAGTGCAGAGCAGAGAGGATAATAGAAAAGCTCTGTTGAATGGAATCATTCAGTGTAAGCACAGGTAACAAAAGCTGTTCATTTAAACAAAGAAATCCAACTTGCCATACAAAGTATTAGAAAAAGTTATGACACCTACAGAAAAATACTTCAAATATCAGAAGGACAAAAATTATTGCTTTAAAACACTTTGTGCAAATGGAAAACATCTTGCTCCAGACACTGGATACCTAATTTTGATTTTAAATAAGGTTTGGTCTCTTGTTTTGTTCGGTAGTCTTAGTCCTGTCTGATGACTGCTATGAAATCCCAACCAGTCACAAAATATCCTACTTTCCTGGAACTCTAGGGAAGGGAAGCTGCAGCTCTGTGACCTTCCCTTAAGCTACTTCATCAATATATCTTGAACTCGACCTGGAGTGATGAACCACCTGGAAGGGCAAGAGAATTATTTAAACCTGAAGCCCTTTTAGCCCTCAGTATTTCCAATGAGACCAATCTACAATGAGGTTTGTTCTACAAAGGTCTGGTATGGGACATCCAACATGGACATGCTCCACACATTTATATGTATGTAGAACTTGATTGCTAATATTTACTTATATATAATATTTTGATGCACATGTATATATATTTGCATATAATAAGACAATAAAAGAGAGATGCTAAGGCAATTCATAGAACTGAAAGAACTTGATGCTTCCTTCTTCCCCAGTTCACTTTGTTTCTGCAAATAAAAAAGCAGAGGCATTCTCATCTGACTGAGCATTAGGCCCAAGATGGAAATATTTGGGTACAAGACATTTTCATAGAAGAAGAATTGGTCAATGTTCTGTGATATTAGTGAGGCAAATTCTTTTTCAAATTCTGACTTTTTCACTGAGCTAATGAAAATTTGAGCTTCTTTCAGCAGAGACTTCTCTTACAAAGGTCATCTACAGGTCTTGGGCAGATGTCCTGGACATGGCCTTGTACAATGGGACAATGGCATGTGCTGAATGTTTCAGCTGCTCCTGCTCACTAAGTCTATCAAGCCCTAAAAGCATTTGACCCATAGGTTGCTTGTGTGCATTTATTTCTGCACAGAGAGTTCTGGAGAGGATCTCTTTTTTTAAATATAGAAAAACAATGTCATATGATTGTAGTTATGTATATAATTTTAATATGTAGATATATATAATTCTATATATAAATTACATAAATATGTTTGAAACATTTTATATATCTATAACTTTACAGGAGAAGGCAGCAGGCACTACTACAGAACAAACTCTTTTATTAACATTTTGAACAAGTAGGAATAAAACAGCCAGAATCAGGTGGCAGCTTCTCTATGGCAGTAAAATGCTATGGGTTAGTTTTTATTGCCCCACTGACCTTATGCTAAGAAATTTATTTTTCCTTTATTGAGTTGAAATGCTTTATAGGACATATGCAAGAATCTGTGATACTTGAGCTGTTTCAGTGTACATTAAGCTACTTTTTGGAGATACTGAATAATTGCCACTCAGAAATTGTGAACACCAGCAGTTCTGAAGTTCAAAAGCTGACCTATCACAGCACTGCAAAATAAGCATGTTTTCCTTCCTCCTCTAATGTTGAGTTCTGCACTGACTGCTCTGAAGGATACATCATGTCTTGGAATATATTCAGCAAAATTAATAAGTCCAATAAAAGAAGCAGATAACCTTATCAGTATTTCCTTGTGTCGGATCGTAGACTGAGGAAATGAGCATTTGTATGAGCTTTTATAAAACTCTGTTTCTTCAATAATATTGCTGAGTATATAATGGGAAATGAAAAAAGGAGATTGCATATGTAATGGAAATTTTCTGATTTGTATTCAAAATGCATGTCCACAGATACTTTGTAATATTTACCACTTCTAGTGAGCAGCACCTTGTTTCTCAATACTCTGTAAAAAAATGACCCACCAGCAGCTTGCAGTAAATTAATGATCCATAAATAAGAAATATGTTGCAGTTTTTCTGCAAAAGTTTCAACTGAGATTTTGAAGAATACATAATAAATTTAAGGTTTTTAATATTTACTTTGGCATCATAGGGAATGACTTATTTCTTCTTCAACAGTAAGTTGGTCCAGGTGATGTCAAAAAGTTCACCCTCTGGGAATGGTGTCAAAGCACTGGCACCAAAAAATTATGTGTTATTGCAATAAAATTCCTGGTAATCTTAGTACTGCAGGTGCTATAAGTAGAAAATTTAATACAAAGGGCAGCAAAGATTATTGGTACAATGATGATGAAAGAAGAAAAGTGTTTCATAGATTTATAATGATTTTTGCTCCATGATCTCTTAGGGCTTTGTAAAGGAATTTGGATGACAATGTCACTACCCAAAAAAAACAGAAGCAGCAGCACAATTCAAGAACACACAATAAGTTGTTTTGGAATGAAGAATAAGGAAACAATTCTCCTGCTGTATGTCCCATATTATTGCAGATTACACTGCTAGATCTGAGAGAATAAACTACCTGTTAACATTTATTTCTTTGTGGGGGAAATCTTCAGGACAGCTTGCTTCTGGAAAATTTATTTTTGCTGTTATTTTTTATATCTTTCCTGTAAATTTAAGATTCTGGTATAGATACTGGATCTCATGGACTTTCTGAATTAGCGTGTAACCTGTGCTCATTTCCAATGGTGATTTAAAATTTATCTACTCTTTGCTCTTGGGGTCAAGTTTATCCAAGAAGACTGTACTATGTATTTATTGTCTGGAGATGATCTAAATAGAATCATAGAAACATAGAATATCCTGAGCTGGAAGGGACCCACAAGGATCATCGAGTCCAACTTCTGGCCCTGCACCATGTGGCAATAGTCCTTTTCTTCAAAGGAAAGGACTTCTGAATTCACAAGGCTATTTCTATATAATTTTCAACCTTCATTTAAGGAACCCGTATAAAATCTCTTCTTCCCCTTTTATTCCTCCTCCTTTCAAGCATATTTCTCACCTACTAAAAGCAATATTGCATTTGTTTACTGGTCAAGGTCTTTGGTTAATGAGGATAAATTGAGTCTTCACCAGTGCCAGTTATTAGAGATCAAAAACATTCTTTGGTCCATAATCATTAGTTATGAAATACTTTTGGAGACCTCATCTGAATCCATTTACACATTCTAACAGATTTCAAAAGCCTCTGTTGTTCCAGCACAATCTCCATTTCAAATCTTTCCAAAGTAATTCTCTTTGTTTATGGCCTACGCGTCTTTGCAGCCAATGAAAGGGGATGATGGAATGATCTCCAAGTCACACCTCTTCTTTTTTCCCATGTTCTTTCTACATGACATGAGGAAAGTCATATTAAAAAATCCTTATGGTTTGCTATGACACTTCAGGGCCAGATACTATCAGCTTAATTTGCCCAGGGAATGTTCACAATGTCCATTGGTTAAGGCAGGTGATATTCCCTGTGTTCAGATTACATGTCTGGACTTTTTTCACTGTCAGTGGAAAACCATAGGTACATCCACAAAAGAACATTTAATTTTGATGACTAAGTAGGCTGTGAGTATCCATAAAGTATATTTCTACTTTTCAAAAAACCTCTTTCATGGATTCACATGGCGTTACTGAGTATATTCAGTTTAAAAAAAAGAGGGTTATAGAATTTGGACAAGGTACAAGGAATATCCCATAATTTCCCAAAGTCTTTTATAGACACATTTCTCACTTTTATCTGTTTACTTCTCCAGTGAAAATGTATTGCAACTATACCACTTTAAATTACTCTCTGACAACAAGCAGGAGGATAAAAAGGAGGATCTTGCACATGCGTGTGGTGGTCAGCCCGAGTCCTGCCAATAAAATTCCACGCTGTCTCATCATGGGCATAGATACAAACGAATAGCATGGAATATGGGGACAGAAACTGACAGGGAAACAGAAATGGAAGGCTCTAAAAATATATTAGTGCACCGAGAGGGCTTTGGAAGGACAGTGGAAATGAGTTGAGCAGTGGGTGTTGGAAGTGACAGCTCCACTGCTATCAGAACCAGGATCAACTCAGGCACAATCAGCTACTTTTCAGTCATTGTCATGATGCCCATGTTGATGATTTTTATTCCTAGAGGGTAGATGGTTAATCTGTCCTATCCACTGTGGATAGTTCCTATAAATTATTTTAGCTGTTTCTCTGTGACTCATAATACATAGAAAAGCAATAAATTTATATTTAAATTTCTGTTTAGATTTTGGTTTAAAAAGGTACATTTTAAGTGAAATTAAAGAATCACTGTCTAGAGGTTTTACAGTATCACAGAGTCTTGGGAGATTATCTATTTAAGCTTAAAGCTGTGTCAGCCAGACCACCTTGCCCAGGACCATATCCAGTCACATTTTGAATATCTTCAAGCATGGAGACTCCACAACCTCTCTGGTTCTCCTGTTTCAGTGTTCAATTACCCAAGCTCCGAGAGCTTCACTATCTTGCTGACGTTTCTCATGACTCATTCCAGCCTGAGCACCCCTTTTTTACCCTGGGTTGCCCAACACTGGACACAAGGCTGGAGATTTTTCTCACCACCTGCTGACAGTGCTCTGCCTAATGCAGCCTGGGATGTCCCTGGCCACCTTTGCTGCATGGGCCCATTGCTGGGTCATGTTCATCCTGTTGACCATCAGGACCACCTTTTTTTGTCTTTTCCTGCCAAGCTTCTTTCCCCATCATTCCCAGTCTGTATTGGTACATGGAGTTACTACTTTCTGCATAAAGGATTTGGCATTTTCATCTCCTGAACTCCATGAGATCCCTGTTGGCCCATTTCTTCAGCTTGTTGAAGTCCCTCTGAACGGCAGCAAAACCATCTTTCATATCAACTACTCCTTCAATTTTGTATCATTGAAGACTTTGCAGTCTGATCATCTTGGCCATGAAAGATGATTAATAGCACTGGCCCAATAGTGACCCCTTTTAGTGACCAGTTTGTTTTCAGTCCACCTCACTGTCTACTTATCCAGCTTACTCTTGATCTCCTTGTCTATAGTAGTTATGAGAGCACCAAAAGCTTTTTTCAAGTCACTGCTCCCTTCTTGTGTACTGAGCCATTTAGTTCAGTGCAGATGCCTATCAGATTGGGGAGAAATGTTTTTCCCTTCCTAAATCTTTGTTCACTATACCTAATCATCTTCTTGTCCTTTGTATGTTTGCAAGGGGTTTCCAGGATAACTTGTTCCATCAACTTTGCAGGGATCCAGGACAGGCTGATTAATCTGTACTTTCCTGGATCCTCATTCTGGCCCTTTCTGGAAGATAAGAGTGAGATTTGCTCTTTTCCAGTCCTCAGGAATGACCATGACCTTTCAAAGGTAGTTGAGAATGAACACACAGCGGTTACCTCAGTACTCCTGGTACCTCTTGTCAGGTCTTCTGGACTTGAATATATCCACTTGGTTTAAAAGTTCCCTCACCTTCTCCTGCTAAACTGATGATGAGTCTTCCTTGCTCCAGCTTTTCCTTTTGATCTCTGACACCTGTAACTGCTGAAGGTAAATCTTACCAGGAAAAATCAAGGCAAATGTGGCATGGGTTTCCCAGCTTTTTCTGTGTCATCTTTCACCAGGCTCCTGTCCCATTCCGCTGCAGACCTACATTTTTCCTGGTCTTCCTTTTGCTGCAGATGTGCCTGTAGAAGCCCTTCCTGTTGACCCTCACGTCTTTAGGGAGAATCAGCTTCCATGTGGGCTCCTAACCCTGATCCCTGCATGCTTTGACAGTGTCTCTGCACTCCCCCTGGGTACCCACACATGCAAACTGGTGACAACTATCATTTTTACCCTTATATTTTGCTTATTTTCATAAATTCAGACCATATCAAGCCTATGAATATGAAACATTGTTTTTATCATGATTTATTAGGACACTGACGTCATAAGCAGCCCAGGGCAAGAACTGGATATTCTGCTTTACACAGTTAGTTCTTTCTGGTTCTTCCAAAATGGTTTTTCTATTAAGTGAAACTGTAAAAAATGATGTTATGAGGGCATCAAAAAAAGCTATCATAGAAAAATTCTTTTATTTTTTCTTTCCTAAACTTAATTTTCCTCCCCACAACATTGCTTGCTTTCTAGAAAGCAATCTCAAAAAAGGAGATGGAAATATTCAGTTCTGAGAGATTAAGGAAAAGATGTCAATGAGACTGACAGTTAAAAAAAAAGTCTTAATTTTTGATGATAATGGAATTGTCTTTTTAATGTATATATATGTAACCAATTTTCAAGCTGCAGTAAGAATGATTTAAAAAGAAAGCCGAGGACTGTAATAAGTGTGTCCCAAACCATAATTTAAGACTAAAAACAGCAGAGCCTTCTTCATGTCCTAATAGGCTTCCTTTTTTTTCCCAAACATTTCAATCCCTTTGAAGAAAATTAACAGTATAATACAAAAGCACAATGTAGTAATTTATTTCCATATATACATCTGTATATGTATCTAGTGATATAAGCATCAGTATGACAGGAATTCTAGTTGTAAATATAGGAATATGTATAGTCTTTTCTTATTGAAAAGAAGGATTTTTGCAAAGTACAAAAACATTGTCCTCTAACCTAATTCCTGAAATGCTGTAGAACATCATAGACAAGGTCTGTGTCTGCAGGGAGAATTTCTTTTCATCCCAACTTTCCATGTCTTCCTAGGGCATGTCGTCTTCCACCTCAGAAACTTTCCTTGACTCTTCCAGTTTTCTCCTGCACATTCGTGCCTAATCCATTCCCCATCTGAACCACCCCCTATGGCACTTCTTCTGCCTCCATGGCAGAGGTTCATAAGTCACAGTCTTTAAGCAACTGTTTTTCTCAGCCATGCCCATGCAACTGACATGTCCTGCTCGGGGGAGCATTTCTTCCTTGCATGTTTTATAATGCACTTTCAATGATTTTGCCATTTTACAGCCTTTTGCCAAGTGCTCTGTCTTTTCCAGTTGTGTTACTTGCACCGTTTGTCAGACTGGTTCAAAATAAAGCTAGGACTTTTGGGGCCATCCCAGACTGTAATTACTGGTGCCAAGAAAGGCTATTTTCTTGTTCTTCTCAGTGCAAGTTTAATTTAAACTTTCACAACTGAATCAGAAGCAAAGGTGTATCTTTTGACATTTGTGTTTATGGAACTGTCCTATTGATTTCAGTTTAGGGGTCCCATGAACTATTTCCCATGCAAGGGTACCACTGAACACCACTGAAAGGTTGCAGTAAATTGAAGACAAAAGAAATTGTGGAATAGTCTGTGTATAGGCCACATTCACGTATGAAAATAAAGATCCAGTAGCTAAAAGGTTTGCTCATTTTCTATATTAATAAAATGGAGTGGAGTGGAATGGAATAGAATGCAATGCAATGGATTAGAACAGAATAGAATGGAATAGAATAGCCCAATTGGAATGGATCTACAGTGATCATCTAGTCCAACTCCATATTAGGAGGTTATTCTAAAAGATTTGCACTGAGGTTAAAATCAGGCTGACTAAAGTGTAAAACTGAAAAGGATTTAAGGCTGAAAAAACCTTGGGTGGTGTTTTTTGTTTTTTTTTTTTTTTTTTCCCCAGTGGTTCTCAACCTGCAAAATATACCTCACCAGCACAGTGTGAGCATATCACAGATGAGACAGTGCTGAGCCTCAGACAATACTTCCCATCCTCTGGGATGCTGCTTTGAGCAATTGCCCCATGTTCCTCAAACCTGGAGCTCAGGGAAGCACTAATACAGGGCCTGAAGACAATCAGGCAGGTCGTAGAGCTCATAGAATGGTTTGGATCATTTTGTTCCAACCTTCTGCCATGGGTTTCTCAGAGCCCAGTCCAACCTGGCCTTAAACACTTCCAGGGATGGGGCAGCCACAGCTTCCCTGGGCAGCTTGTGCTGGTGCCTCACCACTCTCACAGGGAAGAATTTTTTACTAATATCTAATCTAAATCTACTCTCCTTCAGTTTGAAGCCATCCCTCCTCGTCCTGTCACTCCAAGCCATTGCAAAGAATCTCTCTCCATCTTTCTTGTAGGTTGCCTTCAGGTACTGGAAGGCTGCAATTAGGTCATCCCAAAGCCTTCTCTTCTCCAAGATGAACATTTCCAATTTTCGCAGCTTTTCCTCACATAAGAGATGCTCCATCCCTCTAATCTTTAGATTAGAGTCCCCCGGACTCTCTCCAGCAGGTTAATGCCTTTCCTGTGCTGAGGAGATCTGTTATTTCTTTTCTGGTGTTGGATGTGATACAGAAGATCATCTACCCCTTGTATGCATCAGCAGCAGTAGCACAGGGCTGAGGGGCATGGAGAAGTAAAGGGAAGGAAAACAGAGCAGCTGGCACTATATAGGCCATTTTTTTCCCATAAGGATCTCAGCTACAAAAATACTGAGATTCATCAAGATATACATTTCTGTGTTGTTTCCTGGCCTTTGCTGCTCCTATCTTGGATTCAGCAGTTGGAAACCTCAAGATATCAGCACTTATTTCTGCAATATTATTATACCCTGGTAGGTCACATGAAGATGAAAGTGTACCTACTTTTAGCTTCCTGTTGTTAGTCATCCTCTTGTATGTTATCAGTGTTATTTGTAAACCTCAAAACATCAGTACTTCAGTCTTTGTATTTACTTTCTGAAGTACCCGTTATGCTGCTTTTCGTTGCTGTGCATCTGTTGGTTTAATTAAAAAAAAATTGTTTGTCTAGAAAATATGTCTATGGAAAATAGAGATCAAGCTGATCTAAGATGCTCATGACCTCACCTATCTGTGTACCGTTATCTGAAGAAACTAATTTAAGGGATCTGAGTCAATCTCCTCAGAGATGCTTAGCAAGGTATAGGTTTTCCTTTTTTTTTAAGCTCAACCCATACCTGTTCCATAACTCACTGCAGAACATCCCACAGAACAAGTCCATTTAAGGTCCCTTTTGTGTCTGAACCTTTAGGTCCCAACATGCCAAAATCTAAGCATTTAACAAAAGCTCACAAGACCACCTAAGTCTCCTCAGTCAGTGTGGGCAGGGCTTCTGTGACTCTTCTCCCAGGCAACAAGTGACAAGAGGAGAAGAAATGGCCTCAAGTTGCACCAGGGGAGGTTTAGATTGGATAGGAGGGAAAATTTCTTTACTCATAGGGTTGTCAAACCCTGGAACAGGCTGCACAGGGAAGTGGTGGAGTCACCATCCCTGGAGGGATTTTAAAGATGTGTGGGTGTTGCACTTGGGGTCATGGTTTGGAGGCAAACATTTCAGTGTTTGACACTGTTGAAGTACACTTATATTTGCAAACCATAGACAAAGACTGTCCCACTACAGCAATTTTCCAAGCAGCTCAGGGGCTTGGAACTAGATGATCTTTAAGGTCCCTTCCAACCCAAACTATTCTATGACTCAATGAAAATGGAAGGTAAAAGTTCAGTTGATATCTTGATAAAGCTGCTTTTGACACTCTGCACCCTGGAGAGTACAACTTTTTTCAAATATGAGCAAGGGAGAGTAAAGCAAGCATCAGCCACTGTTTATACAGTTCTTTGAAGCTGGAAAATGCTTCTCCATGGTTTTTCTTCCTTTTTTCTTTTTTTTTTTTTTTCTCACAGATTCTGGCAGGCATTTAAATGGGACATTTTCCCCCAAAGCGCTATTTTAGCCTTTTATTTTACACAGATAAATTAGACATTTTCTTCCATTCTCTAAAAAATAATAATTAAAAGAATAAAACCGTCTGATTTGATTCCTAATATGCAGTGAAAGCTTAAGCTGGCTAATAATTGCTAATATACTACTTAAAGCTTTCTCTGACTCACAGCCAACTGCAGAGGGCAAGTCAAAACAGCCTTGGATAAATAATTAAAGCATTTAAAGTTGTTAGGCTTATATTTTGATCCTAATCTTTAGCTGGTATAAATCTGCCCAGCTCAATGGAATGAAGTTGCAGAAACTGAAGACTGGGTCTTATTTTCAAGACTTCCCTATGTCGTGAGTAGAATCTGTATTTATTGTTTTTTTTTTTTCTATATCCAGTTATTTTTCATTGACTAATAGTTTCTGAAACATTTTTTTGAGTGGGAATAAACATAGATTATTACCTTTAATTTCTGTACCCACTGGAATAAACATAATTGTATTTTTAGACATGGATCTGTGTCATATAACTTTGTCTGCTAGACTAACACACATATCTGAGCTAGACACCCTGGGCTCCTTTTAGAATCATTCATGCTGAAAAGATTCTTCAAATATTTAATTCACCTTTCTTCTGGCAAACATTTAAAATACTGCAGAGAATCTGGGATCTAGAAGCATCAGTTTCTGGCTGCTGACTATAAATGAGAGAATATAGCTAATTAAGACATTATTATCTATATTATTGTCTCTAAATAAAGGTGAGATGAATCTTTTGCCACCAAACAAGCTTTTCAGCTAAATGCACTCATGTTTGCACAGGGCCTTTGCACAAAAGGGTGTAGCTTAAGGAAACTTCACAGTTCACCAGTACAGAGAGTCAAGTGATGCAAAACTGTTCTCCACGGCAGTAAATTCCTCTCTCAAACTAACTACACAACAGGCACATCACCTCTTCCTCTTCACTTGCCTCCTTCCAAAGTTTCTTTTTCTTTTTCTTCATCTAGTCAAAATTAACATGATTTGCCATACATTTGTGAGGATTTCCTGAGCTCTGCTGTACCATAAGAATCTGTAGGGGTAGTGGTCAAGTGAATGGGTTATGGATCAGGCTAAGACCAGTGACAATGTCATTCCATTATCCCATAATTCTATCCTCATTGACAGGAATACAGCAGTCTGGCAATGGCCAGAAAACAGTCAAGATTCCTAGTTTTTGCCTTGCCTGTAAATCTTGATTGGCCATTCTTATTCTGGGGGAGAGCCCCACTGGATAGCAGAATGCTGCTCACAGGAGTGGCTTTTTGGTGGTCACCACCATTTGGGTAGAAGCAGGATGGGAAAATTCAGATCTCCAGGGCTTTTAATTCCATCTTCATCCTTCCTGCTTCTGAAAAACCCAAGTCTTTACATTCAGTTTTTCCTTCAGTCCTCTAAGTATCTCAGCTACTTGTGCTCTGAGAGCCTTGAGTCTTGTATCAGCTGCCAAATGGAGCTGTTTTTGCTTTAGGGCTCCACATACTCCTCTTGCTTAAATTGTGACCCAGGAGGAGAATTCAGAGCCAAAATAAAATGAGATAGGGCTGCTATCTTACTGGAAAGTTGAGATGCCTTAAGATAGTGGGTTCAGAGGACTGTTTTTTGTTTGGCAATGAGCATTCTTCGTTAAACACTTAGTACCTTTGTTATGTAAGAGACATAAAATCAAAAGAGTTTAGGAATAAGTAATTTGATTGGTGTAACTGTAGGTTCAACTAAAATACAGTGAACCTTTTGTACTAGTTATGGAGATCACAATTATAAGGTTTAGGGATAATCTAAATTCCAAATCTGTTTTTTGTTGTGCAAACACATGTATCACTCCTCCCAGACATCTCAGTTCCACTGTCCACCAATGCACATAAAAACATACACACAGGGATTGCACCATTTCTGAATGGTTCTTGTCCGACTTTATGAGATCCAGCAAAGCACATCTGCACCTAAACCCAGATGTGTATGTTAGCCTGGCAGACAAAAAAAGTTATATGAGATGGATTCAAAGTAGAAAACACAGTTGTATCTACTCTGGCATGACCTGAATTCACCTCTGCAGCAACTATAGAATTGAGAGGATGTAATGGAAACGTTATGTTCGTATTTAGCAAACCCTCTGGAGATAACTGCATCCACCCACCATTAATAATGATCCTCACTGAAATCTCAGAGGCATTTAATGTCAATCTTTGGCAAGTAGAATTGCAAATACGAAGGGTCTGAAATTATTAGAATTACAGTCCCTGAAATCTCCCTTTTTTGTGAAAATATCTTAAATATGGTGTTCTTTTCCTCACATCTCAGAGTCTGTAGCCTTCTACATATGTATAGGTAATCACAAGAAGTAGATTACTAGTCAGACCCAGACACTGATCCATAGAATCATAGAATGGATTGGGTTAGAAGGGACCTTAAATTCCACCTGGTTCCAACCCCCCTGCCACTGATAGGGACACACAGAGCTCTGTGTTTCTCTGTAGTTATCTGTATAAGTACCACCTATCTAAGCTTCCACTATACTCACGGACACCTCATTAATATTGATGATGACCAGAAGGTGGTTCAGCTTACTCTTAAACAAACACTGCAATTTGGACAACTGAATCTCTGTTTCTGGACTCAGTGAGTTACATTGCTTTGATTTCCACTCAGTATTGTGAAAGCTTATTCTCTCTACAAGAGGCACAACCCTCTTGTCTAAACATTGACATCTAATGCCACTTTAGATGTGGAGAATGGCCAGGACACAGGACCTGTGGGAAACTGGAACACAGGTAGAATATCCCAGGACATCTCAAATAGCACTGAACACTAAGGTTTAAGCATCTCAGTCATAGCTCCAGATACAGGGACAGTCAAGCTGTGAATGAGTTCCATTCTCACCATTATCACTTTAACCACCCAGAGCAGAAGAGCCCCAGTGAACACTACCCATAAAGAAAAGATGGGAAGAAGAGGGACAAAATAGTCTGGAGAAAAGTCTGATGAAGATATAATGACAATATTCAAATAACCAGAAATCAGAAATAAAGAGGAAAAAGAAAACTGTTCCCTAAATTCAGTGAGGATGGGAGAAATTATCATGAATATAAACTGCAGTAGGGACACCTCCCTAATGAAATGGATCATTGCAAAACAGAATGGATCACCTGGAAAGGTTGTAGTATATCCATGCCTGGAAGCTTTGACGAACAGGTAGAGAACATGGACTGGATTACCTCCCGAGGTCTCTTCCAGCCTCACTTCTAATGATTTTATGACTGTATTTTTCTGTGCTAGGGAATTGGAAAATGATCTCTGTGGGTGGAAATGGACTTACCCCCATAACACAGGCCTCCTGACACCATCAACAGAATTTTAAATGAGGAGCTAGACAGTCTGTAGCTCTTTAATAGGGCTTTGCTGCCAAGGGGCCCAACATATTTCCCATAATGAGGCAAGGGTAGGAGGAGAGAAGAGGGAAATTCCTCCATTCTTTATATTTCCATAGTATTTTGTAATTAATTTGATGCTTTTACAGAAAATTAATTGGTTTTTGATAATGAAATAGAAAGGACTAACCAGACACTGGCAAATTAAAAAAAAAAATTAAAAAATCACAGCCTAATAGGCCCCCACGTCAGACTGATAATGCTGTCTCCCTCAGGTGCTTAAGGGAAAAATAGCCCAAGAGGAGACACTGTGAGAGTCCTTGTCAATTGAAGGGTTAATCTGCCTCCCTTCCCCACTCCCCTGCTCCCTCACAACTAAAGCTAAGCAGATTAATTAAAACTTAAAAGGATTCTGATTTAGTTACAAGTCAGAAAGTGAAGTGCTGCAGCCTCATGCCTATAATTCACCATTGCAGAGTAACACTTGGACAGGCCGAGCTGTAATTACCTTATGATGTACTGTGTTCCCTGCAATTCTTCACAAAACCTCCCTTTTAGGTTTTTTCCCTGCCTTACCTCCTCTCCCCTCTCATCTCTCCCCAGTTGAAGGCATTTAAAAGTGGTAAATATTAATTTGTAGGGAGATGACAGCTGTGGGTCAAGCGGGAGTCTGATGGATCAGCTCCATAAATTCAACAGGTATCCTCTCCACTTCATCAGTCATCCCCTGGTGAAACAAAAAGCCATTCTATAATATTTCTACTTAATATTTCATTTTTTTCTGAATATATTATCAGCAGAAAAGCAGTTCAGAGGGGGGAAAAAATGACAGCCGCAGTCATGAATATCTCCCCATTTCCTCAAAGTAATGTGAAGTGGAGCAAGTTAGTAATTTTCCACACATAGCAGTTAAATTCTCACATTATTTACTATAGGAAATAGCTAATAAATTTCTGTTGTCCTATCTTTAAGCCATCAAACCCACAAATTCTAAGTAAAATTCATCCTGGGTGGAGATCCATCCAGGCCAGGTTGCATGGGGCTCTGAGCCAGCTGGTCTAGTGGAAGGTGTCTCTGCCCACAGTGGGGGGTTGGAATGAGATGATCTTTAAGGTCCCTTCCAGCCCAAGCAATTCTGTGATTCCACGGTTCTATGAGATCTGGCACAAATAATATACAACTAGTTGAATATCCCTAAAAATATGGGAATGGAGATACTTGCATGTTCTGCATTATTTCTTTGCATAAAGGTGATTTTCCATCTAGGAAGTTGGTCCTGCCCTTTGGATTTTGGTAGTGAGCTCCAGTGAGAGCTTTCATATAGGATACATACTTGAATACACTTATAGAATGACAGAGTCACTTAGGTTGGAAAAGACCTCTGAGATCACCAAGTCCTACCCCACGAACCCTACCATGTGTCTGAGAGAATTTTCCAAATGCTTCTGGAATTCTGTCGGGCTTGTTATGACTCGGTGGCTAAAACATTCACTGAGGATGCCAAATTATTGCTTCCTTTGTTGGAGGAAATACCTGTTTGCTACATAGCTTCCACTTTAAGGTTAGAAGTTTGGGGACACTCAGTTTGGGGACACCCAGATATGGAACTAGATCCCTTGGCTAAGGGATCACCTCCAAACTTCAAGTGACCCTTGTGCCTGTCTTTAGGTATCCACCTTCAAAAAGGCTTGCTAGAGGCTTACAGCAGCTGGTTAAAACAACAAAAAGGAATTTCAGTGGAAGCCTAATGCAGCAAATCCCAGTTTTTTTAAAATTGCACCCAGTCTTCAGTACCCATAGCCTTGGTAGGTCAGATCTGCAGCAGCAGTGCTAAGCCTGGTGTGGGGATCAGCTTAGTTGTCTCATATCAAGCATTGGGAATCCAGACAAATGCAAGGAGCTGACAGATCCAACACGACATACAGTGATCTGTGCAATTCCTGAGTGGCAGAAGAAAACAGGCACCCCTGGGTGACTCGAATGCACCAAACACCTCTCTATCAGCACTGCATTAATGACACAAAAAGAGTGATAAAAAAATAAATGTATAAATAAATCTGGCCAGCTGGACTCCTGCTGCCTTTTTGGAGAGTTAGGCATTTGTGTGTAAATCTCTCAAAGCTCTCAGTTCAGATTACAAAGCCATTTGATATGCAGGGACTCCCAACCAATGATTCAGAGGTGGTAAAGTCTCCCAGAACTCCCGAGTTAGATCTCTCTGGTCCCTGCAGATGTTCAGGATACCTCTAGCATCTCAAATTACACTTGGTGTATCCATAAGACACCTGAACCGAGTCTCCTGTGCTTGTCAGTGACCAAAAGACCTTTGTAAATCAACTCAGGCTGCACAATTCTAGTATGAAATGATAGATTGGAGCAGCAAGTTCCCCCACTGGCATTTTAAGGTGGATTCAGAGATTTTAACTCATATCATGGTTTTGATTTTCAGTGACAAATTGAAAAGAAAAAGCTTTTCAACAAAAGATTTTCTAGAATTAATCAGGAGACTACAAAACCAGAAAATGTACACAGATTGTTCAAATCTTGTGTCTGGAATCATGTGGGGATTGAGAACAGAGGTGTATAAACTCTTAGTATATTTGATACTGCAGTTCTATAGTTTTCTTCATAAGCTTTACTGCTTATTTACTATATACCATTTCCTTTGTGCTGGTGGTGGGTCCTTCCAAATTCCTTTTTTTTTGCAACTAGCAATCCAAAATTCACAGTTACGAGATCGATTATTTATTTTCCATTTTTAATGGCTTTGTCAATTAGATTTGTTGCTGTTTTTAACAATTTTAACTTCAAACTTTTCTTCTTATAAGAAGAAATCTCATGATTTCTAGATCATTTTATAGTCACAGAGTTTACATCACTGGAATATTGTGCTTCCTATTTAGATCTCTAAACAACAGCAAAAAAAATAATATTCAGGACATATGTTCAGCTTTTATAGTATAACTTCTGCCAATTGCAAGGGAAGCATTCCCACATTTAAAGTTGACTCTGCATAATATTTGGGAAAATGCATCTGGTTTGTTATCCTTATAAAAATTGGGAGCACTTTTTGAGGCAGTTTACAGGGCTGTGAACTTTGTCAGGGAACAGCCCTGCTGTCAAGACAGTGCCTTTTGCCAATATCATAAATGTTACTCAGATTTGATTGATTTATATGCTATTGAGAGATTTATTTCCTGCTAGAGTTCAAGAAGCTTTGGGACAACGCTATCAGGCACAGGGTGGGATTCTTGGGGTGTCCTGTGCAGGGCCAGGTGTTGGACTCAGTGATGGTCTTTGTGGGTCTCCTCTAACCAGGATATCCTGTGATTCTGTGATTCCCTCCTGTGCTTTGTGTTTCTACATAGATGACAGAATGAAAGATGCTCATGAAAGCTCTTTCTTTCCCATTGTGCCTATCTAGTTGGAAAGAATTTTAAATAATAGTAGTATTATTATTTTGCTCTGAGCACCTGTGTGTGCCCAGGGGAAGAATAATTGTCATCAGACTATGAAATCAGAAGTATTTTGATGGACTGTGGGTTCTACTACGTGTAAGCCATCAGTAACCAGCAACAACACCAGGGTGTAACTGCTTATAACGGATATACAATCCTAATTTTTTTTTTTTTTTCTGGGATGCATTAGGAAAAGTGTTGACGGCAGGTCGAGGGAGGTGATCCTGGTCCTCTACTCAGCTGTGGTGAGGCACATCTGCAGTGCTGTGTCCAGTTATGGGGTCCTCAGGACAAGAGAGACATGGAGCTCCTGGAGCAGGTCCAGTGGAGGATGACAAAGATGATGAAGGGACTGGAGCATCTCTCAGATGAGGAAAGGCTGAGGAAGTTGGGCTGCTCAGCCTCAAGAAGAGACAATGAGAGGGGATCTCATCCATGTCCATCAGTGTCTGCAGGGAGGGGGCAGAGGATGGACCAGGCTCTGCTTGAGGGTGCCCAGCAATGGGACAAAAGAGAATGGGCAGAAACTGATGCTCAGGAAGTTCCACCTGAACATGAGGAAGAACTTCTTTACTGTGCAGTGACTGAGCACTGGAACAGATTGTCCAGGGAGGGCGTGGAGTCTCCCTCACTGGAGATATTCCAGAACTGTCTGGACATGATCCTGTGCCAAGTGCTCTAGGATGACCCTGCTGGAGCAGGGAGGTTGGATCAGGAGACCCACTGTGGTCCCTTCCAATCTGAACCATTCTGGAATTCTCTGATTCTATGAGATAACGGACATGAAAACATGTGATATGTTTGTAATTAAAAACTATTTCCTCTTAATCTTGGGCTAGCATTTTTAGACTAATTCTCAGATGGTTTGTAAAAAACGATGTATTCAGTAAGACCATGGACTACATGGACAGTTTTCTGGTCTCCAGCAACAACTTGTTGGGAAGGAGCATAAAAAGGAAGATATACATTGATGTTCCCACATTTGAGCTTTCCAGCTTCCTGCAATCTGTGGCTATGCAATTTCCTGACCTGGAGGTTATTTCTTTGTCTCTTGTAGTCTATGAAGGGTTTTCCTTCCATGTTTGTATCTAATTGCTTTCTGAACCCGTGAAAATTTATGACATTCACAACATCCCGTGGCAATGAGTTTCATAGTTTAATTTTGTGCTGCGTGAAAAAGTACTTTCCTTTAATCATTTTGAGCCCACTGTCAGATAACTTTATTTGATACCTTCTAGATTTTGTATTACAAGAAATAGCAAATAATTGCTCTTTCTTTGCCTCCTCATGATTGTCATGATTTCATAGACCTCTGTCCCATCCCGAAACAATTAGTCTCTCCAGGCTGAAGAGATTTATTTTAGTTTATCTCCCTTTACATGGAACCCATTTCATACCTTTAAGCATCTTTGTTGTCCTTTCCTTATTTTACCAGCTTTTCTATATTTATACTAGATGTACCTTATACAGTTATTTACACCTGTTAAAAGTGATAACATCATTTTATCTTGCTAATACAGGAGCATTTTATACCCAATTCTGACTACAAATATGTAAGACTGTGAAGAGTTTGGTTCTCCACAATCAATAAATATTAAACAGTTTCAACTTACAGAAAAAACTCTGTTCTGACTTGTCATGAATTCTGGGTTCCATGTTTTTTTAAAAAGAGAAATATTTATTTAATATTTGTTTTGATTATTCCATCTGATGCTCCTCAATCTGGTGGAGAGAAAACAATATGTTCTGCTAATGTCTACGTTTTTAATGTCTGATGAATTTTCTTCTGTGAGAGAAGGACACAGCTCTTTCAAACTCAGCAGCTGAATAGATCTATACACCCTCGGGCAGAATGTTGCCAGGATAATGACACAGCTAATGTAATTAATTAACCCTTTTGAAGTCTTAATGTTTCAAAATTTCAGGTAATGGTATTTAGGTAGCCATTTTATTTTATTTTATTTTATTTTATTTGGACTTATGTAAGATTGCAATTTGATACCTAAGCAAAAAAAACTCCTCCAAAAGAAAGAAAGAAAGAAAGAGAAATAAAGCCTGGTCACTCTGAATGAAAAAAACAGGATACATTAAGAAAACAGAGAATTGTAGAGCTATATAATTTTTAAAATTGCATTTACCACATCATATGCTGACCATAAAAAAATCCCAACATAAATGCTTTGTGTTGTAAAAACAATAATAATAATAAAAAAACATTGCTTTGGTTGTGGAGCTTGAAACGTGGGTTCAAAACCTTGAGTGCTATGGATTGCAAATCACAATGTGACCTTGGCTGCAACACTTAATTGCTGTGTGCTTCATTCCCTGATCTTTAAAAAAAGGGAACAATATTGGGACAATATCATTTCCTTAACCCTGATTTTTATCTGCCTCATTTATTCAGATGCAAACAGGGAAGGATCCGGCCTTTTTTTAACGGTAGGAACAGCTCTTAGAACAGGGAAGTTCTGAACTTGATATAAACCTTTTGTTGCTGAGCCCTGTGGATGACACTCAGTGTTGATAAATATGTCTGAGCAACTAAGTAATTTGAAGTTGCATTTTCATTCTATTCAAGTTAAATGAGTGAAATCCTTGTTTGATTTATATCAGTGAAAATCTGGAATAATTCTGTTGAGCTCTCGGGGGTCTTTCTCATTTACATTGAGGTGACAAAAAACTTGCATTAATTGCTTTTATTTTTATCTTGGAACTGAAATTAAAGCATGTCTGTTACTGTTAGATTATATTTGGAGCCTTTTTTTGAGTCATGGAAAAGCAGTTTTATGCTGTCACAAGATGCCATTCTCCATCAAACAATCCCGTGAATTCAGAGTCACCGTATAAATGAAAAATCTGGAAAGCTACATCTCTTCTTCTGTGCATTTTTACTTTCCTTTTCCAAATATTTCAGTTTGGACACTACCTGTCTTTAAACTTGTGATTACCCAGGTCCTGAACATTCAGAAATCTCTGTGAAGTCTCCTGCTATGCTCAAATCTTTCCCATTTCTCTAATAATGCCTTTTGTAAATGCAGTAGCAGAACTGGCAGCAAAACTGGGAAAGATACATGCCTTAGCTTTTCACTTACAATTTTGAAATTTGATGTCTTCTTCACCAGAATAAGGTCATATTTTTAAAAATCTTAATTCAAATATAAAATATTTGAAATTTATTTTGAAAATGATAAGGTGTAGGATTTTAACTATTTCTTTCCACGTAAAATTAGGAAAAACTCAAATAAGACATTTCATAATAAAGATCAGTCAAATTACAGGCATTAAATTACTCAGAATAGAAAATTTAACTTCGGTATATTTTGCCAAAAAAAATTAATAAAAAAGTAAGTAAAATCAGGATGCTGGAAAAATGTAGTCAACAGGGGCATAGAATCATAGAATCCTAGAGAGGTCTGGGTTGAGACCTTCAAGATCATCTTGTTCCAACCCCCTACCATGGGTGGGGACACTTTCCACTAGACCAGGTTGCACCAAGCCCTGTCCAACCTGGCCTTGGACACTTACAGGGATCCTTACCTTGACTCCAAACCCTTCTTGAGCTGGACAAGAAATTTGGCTCAACACTGTTTTACCTGTTCACCCCCTATAATGGAAGATTTAAGTATTTGTGCTGATGGAATCAAGGAATCAGGTTGTTCTAAGAAAATCATTACTTATTTTCCACACCCAACAGTTTTCTTCCATTTTTTCACCCCTAGTGATGTTTGTTGCCCTCTCCTCTCCAGACAATTCGATACCCTTTCGAGGATATTCATGGTGAAATGAAAATATTTGATATTTTTTAATTGTACATATTTATTATCCATCACAGTAAGATGTTATATGCTAACAAAACCGACCTCTGCTCTCATCAAGTCCTGTCTTTAATAATCCTTGCAAAGAGTGACCCAGAGTGGTGTGAAAGTGCTGTATTTTACAATTTTCCCTGTGGTTCCAGGAATCATGTCCCAGATGAGCATTAATGCAGCTGATATTCAAGCTGTATTAAGGGGAAAGCTGACACAAGAACCAGGTACACTAGTTTTACACCAGCTGAGAGATTCCCTGCGCCAAGGCAGCACAAAGATCCAGTCCTTTGGCTGATGCTTGGAGCATCTTGGAAAGAATCCTATTTCCATGCCTCTTTTTTTCCTGGGAATGAGCATTCCAGCAAGTGTATGTTCAATAGTGTGCACAAGCTTTAGCAGCCCAGAATGCTGGCACTAATCTCTTTTCCATCCTGGTGGCAATATCAGAGTATTAACAGAGGCTTTTTAATTATGAGCTTTTCAACAGCCATACTAAAAAAAAAAAAAAAAGAAAAAAAAAAGTAGAAAAAGAGATATGCAATATAATCTTGCCCAAATGTTATTTCAATGCCAATAAAAACCAATGAATAGACCGAAGACCTCAGTAAATAAAACCCTGTTATTTCACTTCAGGGATTGCAATTGTTGGCCAGACTCAGGATTTTCACTGAAAATGAGATTGGTGGTTTTATTTTAGCCTGAGTAGATAATTCACATTGAAAAATAGTTTGATAATTATTCTCATTAGTCAGCTAGGATAGAGCAAGATGTAATGGACTTACGCTGTGGCAGGGAAATTTAGGTTAAATTTTAGCAGTTAAAAAAAAAAAAAACACAAAAAAGAGAGAAAGAGATGGCAAAGAAAAGAAAAAAAAAAGCAGTAATTCAGGGAACAAAATAAGTAGAAATGAGAAGACCTTCTGTGAAATGCTGAAGGATGAGAAATGACAAACCTTACCAAGGAGGTGTCTTGATTGCATAAGACATTCCTTAGGTCTGCTGAACGCAGTATTTTCCCTTTATTTTCACATTTCCTTTACTTACATACTTCGCATTTGCACATTATTTGAACACATGAGTGTCTGCAGAAGGGAAATGAAGGTGGTGAAAGGACTGGAGCACAACTCCGATGATGAGCAGCTGAGGGAGCTGGGGGGGCTCAGCCTGGAGAAAAGGAGGCTCAGGGGGGACCTTCTCACTCTCCACAACTCCCTAACAGGCGAGTGGAGCCCGGTGGGTGTCAGACTTTGCTCCCGGGGAACAAGCAGTAGGAAGGGAGGAAATGGCCTCAAGTTGCACAAGGAGGGGCTTAGATTGAATATTAAGAACAATTTTTTCACTGAAAGGGTCATCAGGAATTGGAAGGGGCTGCCCAGGGATGTGGTGGAATCACTGTCCCTGGAAGTCTTCAAAAGGCATGTGGAAGAGGCACATGGGAACATGGTTTAGTGGTGACCTTGGCAGTGCTGGGTTAATGCTTAGACTTAATGATCTCAGAGGTCATTTCCAACCTAAATAATTCTATGATTCTATGAATTTTCTTATTATTTCTATAAAGCTCAAGAAGCAACCTCTGTTTTGCCATTTATGTCCTTATATAACAATTGTCTGTGTGTTTCCACAAATCTGACAGGAGACAAAGTGAGGTATTGAATGGAGACAGTTATTTAATCTGGGGATACAAGGTGAGTATGTATTTCCATATCTTTTCCAGGAGCTCTTGTCATATCTTTATTATTTTAGGGTCTACCATTCAGCCTTATGGATTCTATTGTGGACTTTGTGATTTCTTTTGTCTGTGAAAAGCAGCAGCCTTATCTAGAACTGACCAATGACAAGTTTTAAATTGGACACAAGGTTTGCTGACTGAAACAGGAGCATTCTCATAGAGCTAATCTGCTTCCCACAGGGACCTCCATGGAGCACTGGGAGATGTTTCCTCCCTGGAATAAGCCACAGTAATTTTTGAACAGTGATTCTTTTGAGTCTTTACCCAGAATTCAGGCATTTTTTGTCCCAAAGGCCTTGCCATCCCAGGATAATGCATGAAGAGGTAAGTAGGTGTCATACAAAGAAGCACTAGTGGAAGCTGCAGGACACTGTAGATTATTCAGGATATTCTGTGCACCTCAAACTCATGGATTTGAGAAACATCACCAACTTGCACTCATTCCAAAATCACTGAAGGCTGTGAAACTCTTCTATTTCATGGCAACCCTATTCAATTCAGTAGCTAGCCATGACATACAGGAGTAATTAACAAACCAGTTTAGCCATTAAAAATTAGGTGCCCACCTTTAGTTAGATATCCTGTCTACTGCAATCAGACACAATCAGGGAAGCATTGCTACTCTGATGTTTTAACTGGCTCTTGGAGGTCGGACTAATGCTCATTGCAGAGGGTTTGGACTAGATGACCTTTAGGGATCTCCTCCAACTTATTATCTTATGTTGAAACTACTATAATGTCAAGAAAAATTTCAAGACTTTCTATACCATGTAATCAAACACTTAAACCCTTGGCCCATCCCAATGAACTTCTGTTTTCTGGAAATAATTTTCCTTGATTAAATTAACTATCAAGACATGCTCTGATGGTCATCAAGGAGTGAATAGATCCCAGGGAGAATAATTCATCACAACACTCATGTCTCCTTTAGTTAGATTTTATTTTGTTCTTGACATATCCATCTCCTGCCAACTATTGCAGGGGCATAGTCGACTAGTTCAGACTAAATACCTAATTCTGGTATTGGAAAAGTTAGGTATGATGACCTTTGCCTAGACTGGAAATACAAAATGAATTCTTTTATAAGGACTTAAAATAGCTGTTACTGCACTGAATCAACCAGCAGTGATTGATGACTCCTCTTGGACTTATATGAATGTGTCATAGCAACAATATTTTATTTACATCTGAGAACTTGACCTTTCTGAATTGCAGCTTTAATTCAGAGGGAAATAGAATAAGGAAAGAACTCTGAAAAACATGAGTGAAGCACCTGTAGGTCTGTGCTGGGAGTCTTGGAATTGGGGTTGGAAACCTGAGAGCTGAATGAACAGGGCTGAGTGGTGGCTCTAAAGGAGCCTAAAAGTCACATGAAAAGGTTATAAATGGACTTCAGACTGTCCCTAATAACTAAATGGAGAATTACTGCTGATTCTTTTAGTCTAATAGTGAAATCAATTTTGGTTCTTTGCACTGGTAAATTTTCCCAGAGTAGCAAGAGGTTACAGGAGTCCATCAAAGGCTACAGTCAGGAGATTTTACATTCTGGGAGGCTGAGAGTGTATTGGATATTTCCCAAACTTACTGAGGATAAGTGTAGCACAATTCACAGAGGGGTGGCATATTAGTCAGCTCCAAAACCGAGCTCTTCCCTTGGAGATTTTTCTTCTATAAGAATGAAACTGTGTAGACTTTTCCTTTTGGATTTCTCCTCTTTTAATCCAGCTTTACTGAGCAGCTTCTGATATTCAGTTGCTTATCTTTAGTCTACACATAAACAATAAAAATCTTTGAAGCTTAGGCTTTTTCTGACAGGCCCTAATAAACTTACAAATTTAATTAGGAAAAAGAGTGTAAAAATGGCTGGAATAAACTTTCTATTGATTTCTATGCTGTTTGCACTCAACTTCCATAACTTCAGCTGCTCTTGAGGAATTTGAAATGCTGTTAGTAGGCCTCATGAGGGAAATAAAATGTGTGTTCAGCAATGTGAAGATCCTTTGGAGAAGGGCCACAACAACTGAAATTAGGAAGCAGTTAACTTCTGTTAATTAATATAAACCAATATATAACAAAAAAAAAAAAGCAAGAGTTTGACATGATGTTGTGTTCATTCTGTCCTTTAAAAGCCTACATTCATAGTCTTCAGAATATTTCCTTCATTTGCCTTTTTAGTGATATTATTTATAGCATACACATATGGGTTTTCAAGGTAATTGCTTAAGCACATTTCTTTCAGTGACCAAAATTTTAAATGGACCTCAAAACTGTCTTTAATTCCCAGATGGAAATAGCTGAGGGTACATCTGCCTGAGTAAATGAAGCACTGCTGGAGGTGGACACAGGCACTAAACTGTGGCCATTCATACTCTCATATATCCAGAGCAGTTTTCAACATGGTTTTGTTTCAGACCAGATAGTGCTCTCCCAAATTATTTCCCTGGATATCTGGGCTCTTACTGTGGGCCAAGGATAATTCCTTTTAGGCAGTTTGGATGCATTCATGCTGTTTTGGAGGCTAAGGTGATTCAGTAGTGAGCACACACACCAGTCTGAGCCTTCTGCCCTCAGGACCAGAGAACAGGTCCTGGTACTATCCATGTCAGTTAGCTTCAGTATTCTGCTTTCCTGATTCTTCAGATTTAAGAATCTTCAATATCCTGACTGCAGCCACCTTTCCTGTCTTGAAACTCCGTTTAAGTCCTGTATTGGAGAAGAACAGCAAAAGCAGAGGAAACGCTGCAATATAAATCTAAAACCAGTTATTCCCAGTTGCATTTTCTCTCTCTTTCTTGATGGTAAGGAAATCACTAAACCTGGCAGCAAATTTTACTGCTTTTTCACCATTTTAAACAGAATGCTGTCAAAAAAGCAGCATTCTAGGATGGGTATGCTTATTATTTCTGCTATTTTCTGATTTACCATTGACAAAGGTGTTGCCTGGATTTCAGGATTTCCCTCCCCTTGCACAATAATTATGCCCTGATAGTGGTACTGAGATGCAAGGTGGGTTAGTTTGTGATTAAACTTAGGAGCACTGGGAAACACCTTCCTACATCAGGCAAGAGTAGAATATCAAACACAGAACAAGCATCATTAACATCCACTTTGAACTGAAGAACAAATTTGATAATGTCTTCGCTAATTTGGCATCTGTCTTTACTCTGAATACTCTTTGTAACACAAGAGTTACAAAGAGTGTCTTTTTTGTTCCCAGAAATCATGGAATAATCTTAAATATGTAAAGTGTAGTGCATCTTGAGTGAATAATTTGTACTCATACAACAGTTTTCATTTATTTTGACACAACTGTTGTTTTGAAGCTTTCAGGGGATGTGAAAATCATTTTTGGTACATACAGGAAAAGTCCAGGTAACACTGCAGTGTGTGGGTAACTTCTCCCTAATCCAAACTGTTCACTCCATGTTAAATGTAGAAGAAAAAATATTTTACCTTTTCTAACAACACAAAAAAATTCTGTTACTTCTCCATGGGAATGACAAAGTATCCTTTTCCTAAGTATTTTTTGAGAATTAATAAAGAAAGGAGAAATGTAAAGGAAGGAGAGAGATTTTTAACATGGACTGTCATTCTTTCCCCACATTTCAATATTGTCAATCCTGAAATTTAGATAATAAATTCAAACTCCAGTATTCCCCCACACACTTTTTTCCCCTCTTCTGATTTTTTTTTTTTTTTAACATTTGGAAACCTCCTACATCTCTGAAAATGTTAATAGGCTAATTATCACTGAGTTAATTTGCAAGTCATATTCACTCCTGCCCCCACATTAAAAAAAAGAAAAAAAAAAGAAGAAATCTCCTCCCCCATTTTACTTTTCGTCAAGTTAAAAAAAAAAAAAAAAAAAAAGGCAAGTGAACTTAGCCACAAAATAAGTCAAGGGAAAAATGAAGTACTAATTAAGAAAGCTGGGGTTTTATGCAAATGACTTCTTCACCGAAGACAGTCTAATGAATGTGCCCTGAGTCGATCCGTGTGCGTTTTCGCCAAGCTGACAGCTGGCTCGGAGGAAGGTCAGACAGAATCAAGCATGCACAGAGCATAATCCTTCAGATTGGCAGCTCTGCCCCCTGGTCACTGTTTGATTATCTCCCAAATTGCTGTATTTCACAGAGATAATGATTTTTTATGGTCACAGATTTGAAGACAACTGCTGTATCCTGAGGGTTGTCGTTCTGCAAGGAGACACTGCTGCTTCCTTCGGAGAAGAAGTGGGGGGAAAAAAGAAAGTTGCTCTGCCTTTTTTCCCCCCTCTCTCTCTCTCCCACTCTCCTTCCTCCATCTCTCCTTCTTCTATTTATTTATTCTATTTATTTATTTATATTCCTGGTAGTCAAGAAGAGTCCCTGTTCCTACCCATCAGGAGCTTTGTCCCACCGTGGTGCCGCTGCCAACATTCCCTTGCTGATCCTGGCCACATCTCATGGAGATAACACAATTCTCCAATGAAGTATGAAAGAGCAAACATTCAGGAGCGGGAGAAATCGAGGAGGGGGGAGAGGCTCTGAAGGAATTCTCTGCACATGGTTGCTGCTCATCGCTGCTTGGTGACTTGCTGTCCTGATGGCCAGATATGTTGGGCCCTGGGGGGGGTTGTAAAAAAATATTGTGGGCCTGGAAAAGGGATAAATGCCAGAGGCAGCAGTGGTGGGGATGGTTTTCAAAACAGGCCAGGTGCAGATGTACAAACAACACCACATCTCCCATGATTCGCATCCCTGACATTGGCACCTGTGGATGGATTTTGCCTTTGAATCCCAGCACCCGAAGGGGTGAATGCTTCTAAAAATGTAGATACTTAAGGAAAAAAAAAAAAGGCATTTAGTGCTCCAGGTAGGATTCAGTCAGAGAAACTGTATCCCAAAGATCTGGTTGTGCATTACCAGACGAATGCTTTTCCTTGGAAAAATGTTCTATTTGCAATAGAAGATACTTGGAAAGACAGGCAAGGACAGAACTTCTGAAGAAAAGAAAAAAAAATCTCACATGTAAACAAAGTATTGCTCTGCTTTGTCTCAAACCATATGAACATATCTTTGTGGTTTGATCACTTCATGGGCAGACTGAGGGACCCAACTAACAGCTATGGATTTATTGATGTGTTTATTCGTTAATCTATTTATTCAATATTTGAAGTGCCCATTTATTAATATAGTCATTTGAATTTCCTTACATATCAGTAGGAAGAGAGGATATTTTATGAGTGTGGATGGATGTTAACTCCCAGAGCAACAATTCTTATGTGAGATGAGTTATCTCTGCCCACTTAATGGGAAAAACTCAATGCTCAGTCCAGGGTAAATTGATCAGAGGTAAAGTCTTGACACTGTTTCATCCAGAGCCGTAGTTGGAAACTAATTTTCCAACACTAAAGTGAAGATGGCAAAGGAAAGGGTATAAAATCTTTTCTCTGGATCAGGGCAAGAAGAAACCAATTCTCTACACACTTACTCTATCCCCAAATGCTTCATATGGAAAACAGGAACAAACTGGAGAATAAGCAGAGAAAGCTTTGGAAGACTTTTCCTTGAATATGAAGGAACCATTTTGATCTCTGTACTTGGGTACGAATGAGGGACTTGCAAGAAATAGAGACTTTTTAGAAAAGCAGTAAATTCTGGTAAGGGTGTCCTAAGAGAAAAGAAGATAAATTTGCATTATATCTGCACACTTGGTAAGTGGAAAGATTGTCTAGGTATCCCTGGGATTAAGAGGAGGCCTGTAGATCACGACTGGTGGGGTGGTCCCTGTTTTGCACTTTTAAATTTCGCACAGACTGAAGGAATTTCCAGAGGGAAAGAAGAAAGGAATATAAGGGTTGAGACCGCTCCAATGAGGGTATCTGTTCCTTTGGGAAAGGCCCTGTTTCACAACTGCACTACCAACACTGGGATCTCCTTCTGTCCCCACAAGGATTTTGCTTCTGTCTTGTGTCTGCTTCCAATCAGACACCCGCCTGAGCACCCAAATGATCTGCTGCTGTAGGAATTCAGCATGTTCCCTTGGGAGAGACCCCACCTGGACTACTGTGTCCAGCTCTGGAGTACTCAGGGCAGGAAGGACACGAACCTATCAAAGCGAGTCCAGAGTAGTCAAGAAGATGTTATGAGGCCTCTGCTCTGGAGCTGGGCTGTGAGAGCTGGGGATGTTCACCTGGAGAAGAGAAAGCTCCAGGGAGACCTGAGAGCCCCTTCCAGTGCCTAGAGGGGCTCCAAGAGGACTGGAGAGAGACTTTGGACAAGGGCCTGGAGGGACAGGACAAGGGAGAATGGCTTCACACTGACAGAGGGCAGGGTTAGACTGGGTGCTAGGAAGAAATTCTTCTCTGTGAGGATGGTGAGGCCCTAGCAAAGGCTGCCCAGAGAAGCTGTGGCTGCCCCATCCCTTGAAGTGTTCTAGGACAGGCTGGATGGGGCTTGGAGCAACCTGGGATAGTGGAAGGTGTCCCTGCCTGTGGCAGGGGTTGGAGCAAAATGAGCTTTAAGGTCTCTTCCGACCCAAACCATCCTATGATTCTATAAAGTTGCTGCAGCACTGACTGATGATCCCCCAGCCACAGTGAAGACAATAGAAGAAAAATGAGAAAAAATGCATTATTTATTAGTAAAACAGAGCCAAATTTAGATGTCTGGAGAATCTGGAGTAGATGCTTAGCGCTGCTGTGAGCACTCCACTGTTATCTTAGTCCTAATATCCAGACCTCTGTCATACACACTGACCTGTGCCCTGTTGCTGGACATGCCGTCCACCTGAAATCACAGAAGGAGAAATCACTCTTGCTTCTCCAAGTAGATGAACTAAGATGCACAGTGAACTATTCATGATTCAGAGCATTCCTCTCCTGCCCATACTGACAGGAACTTGAGCATAGATTGACTTGATCTTTTTAGCCTCTGTCTATCCTCGCTTGAATAGTTTGGTTTTTTTTTCCGTTTTTTATCCTCAATATGTTTAAGGGCTTGCAGGGAAATAATGCAAGAGCCCTCCTGTGGCTGATTTTAACACCTACCATTCATATTCTTACAGCTGTAAGAGACCAACAGTCAAGTGGCCAGAAGTTTCTGCTTTTAATAATGCACAATATTCTCTGAGTTTTGGATGAAAAAAAGCTGATTATGCTAAGCCATCTCCAAGTCTTTATAGAGTTACTTCCTACACTTAATTCACACTTATTTTTCTAGGCACCATCCAAGCATTTTTTAAATTCCCACACATTGTTCCTCGCAATACTATTCTAAGCAACTAGCTCACCCTTGAAACAAGTTTATCTAGAAATTCACTCACAATTTCACATGGGAAAAGGGGATCCAACTAAGCCCTCTCCTAGTACCTCACATGTTTGTTTTCAGCCTTTAAAGCCTGCAATCTTCCAATGTCTGTAGACTATTGCTTCCCCTCAGGGCTCTATGAAGTGCTTTTAATCCCTTCTTTTAAACTGATCCCTCACAAGTCCCCGCTCTTCCCCAAATGCATTTGTTCTTTTTCTTTTTTTTTTTTTTTTTTAAAGTCATAAAGAAATATCCAGATGGATGAGGTACTCCCACTAAGTTGGATCAGAGCTTACCACTGAAGAATTGCTCCTCTGCTTAATTATGTAAAGATAAGGCTGCATTTTCAGCCTCAGATTACACTGACCTCATGGTGGCATTTTCTTGATCGGGTACTCAGGGCTAGACTTTAAGTTTTGCATGTAAATACTTTTACTAAAGCTTCTTCATTACTAATTTTTAGTTGTAGAAGATCTTCTTTGATTGGTGCAGGATTTGATGTCTTTAAATCCTTCTCTGCATTTAAAGAAGAGTAACTTGCCAAGCCAGGTGAGCTCAGTGATGTTCACAGGGGGCTGAGCTGCCTTAAATAGGCAGCACAAGGAATGGCAGAGTAGCTAAAGACATCTCAGAACTCCTGCTTATATTGACAACCAGGAACTTTTTCCTCCACCCAGGCTCTCAGGAGCAGAAATCAGCTGAGAATCTGTAGTGTGATTACCAGACCCCACCAAAAACCAAAAAAGACAAACCAAGATTTGAACTCAGACAGCACAAAAAAAAGAAAAAAAGAAAAAAAAAAAAAAAAAAAAAAAAAAGACTCATAGTCTAAATGAGGGTGTATTTACTTTTTCATCTGAATCACTCCTGGTTATTCTGGCTTCCTGCCTGCCTGCCAAAAACTGGAGAAGAAATCACAGTGATAGGATCCTGGAAGAAAATAAATTAAATCCCTCAGGCTATTAAAATATTTAGCACTAGCCCTTAAGAAAAAAAATCATTTTTTGCTAACTAATAAAGTGTATGAACAGTGTGAGCCCTGGACAGCTATGGTGGAAGAGATTAAGATTCAGGTTAGTGCTGTCTTTCATGCAGGCTGGGGATTTTTACTGCATTTTTTTCACATCACAGATGAGTGCCCCAAGCACCAGCCAAAAGATCTTTCAAAGTGGGTGATCAGCAGTTCTTTTCCTGATGCAAGAAACTGCTTCTGTAAGAACAGGTGAATACATTACCTGACAAAATTAATTTTGACAAAATAAAAATTTGTCTACATATAACGATTTAACAAGGAAACTCTCAACTTCCTCTAGCAACTTGTCTTTTTACATCATTGACTTGATGAAAAATCTGAAGTCTACAGGAAAAGTGAACTCTGTTGCCTCTCTTCTTTCAGATCTAAGCCACAATTTTGCAAGCACAGCATAAGGATTTGTATATATTTTCAGTGAAAAAAAAAACAACACCAAAAAACAAGACAAAGACTTGCATTTTGGAAAATATGGAAGAAATGGAACAAACTCCACAATCTGAATGAATCTGTAAGCACCAGAATAGATGAACTCTTAGGAGAAGCTGGGAATAATGCTGCAGGACATGATGAATAGATTATCAGTCCAAAAGGACTTCTCACTGGTACAACACTGGTACAGAGCCAAAGTGGTAGTGGAAACACTGAAGTCTTTAAATGCTTTCAGGGGTTTTCAGAGCTCATGTCTGAGTGTATCTCAATGAGAAAGTATGAATTCTGCATAAAAATGAATAAATTGGAAAGAAACTAAAATTGGTCATAGGGTGAAAATTGTTGGACTCACTGGTAGAGAGCATCCATTGATACAATTAGTGATCTAATGTGTGGAAATTTAGTGTGCTCATTAATGCCTCATAAGTCAGCTGAAACAATTTATTGATGACTTCCAAAGGCAAAGAATATTGCAAAAAGTAGTGAAGGAGTCCAATCCTCCCATTCCCTGTGCTAAGAAGGTCCGGTTTTAATTTAAGACAGAGACTAAAAGGGAAAAGATACAGATTCACAGTTTTGTGATCACCTCAGAACGTCTTCTCAAGAATATACAGCTGAGATTCCCACTTCAACAGCAAGTCAAGCTTTTATTTGGACATGCTGTGGTCTCTTGTGCTGTCTGTCAACAAAGTCTAGGGGATTCCCAGCTCAGCCAGGGAAAAGTGTTCCTATCCCTGGAAGTGTTCAAGGCCAGGCTGGAAGGGACTTGGAGCTACCTGGTCTAGTGGAAACTGACCCTGCTCATGGAAGGGGGAAATACTGGAAGAGCTTTAAGGTCCTTTCCAACCCAAATCATTCCATGATTCTGTGATCACTGAGTTGTCTACCATTCCAGTACAGTCCATGCAGAAAATCATACACAGCTCATTCAGAGGCTGTGGTTTGTTCTTCAGAGGTAGCACATCCTTTTTTTTTTAAATTGAGTTTATAATTATAGGCTACCTGAACTGCCTTTGTAAATATCTAAAGCAGAAAATCTGATTATGGCACAACACTTCTACTCAAAGAAGCTGAATGACCATCCCCATCACTAATCTTTCCCCTGCAAAGTCTTATTGCAAAGTCTGTATTATAGAAAAATGTACATCATTATGCTTTATTGATTTTTATATGTCCTTTCTTTCTGGTAAAAAAAGGCAGGAGTTTCTCATTTTGTCTGTGTTCAGATGATGCTCATGTTGTTCCTCTTTGTTTTTATGCAGACTGAGTGTAAAGAAAGCATAAACTTCTTTGGAAAAGCTGCAAGTGAAGGCTCAAACTGCAACTCAGTGGGGGGAAGGGAGAGGAGGGAGGGCAGGGTGATCTATCCCAACCAATTAGGAACACCCTGTGAATTAGGCAGACATCAGTTGCACAACTTCACCCATCCTCCCCAGCCATGCCCCTGGATAAAAGAGGGAAGCACAATGGTAGTTAAAACAATTATCATCCAGTGGAGCTTGATTCTAAACTGCTCTGCTAGGAAGTGGCAAGGAGCATTCAGCTCCTAACGCAGCAAGCAATCGCTTTTTCTTCCCCTTGGGTAGAGAAGCTCCTGGCTTTTTAAGCAATTCTGTACCTCTGAACTAGTCCTTGCAGGGCTTTGGGGTAACATGCCAGTGGCACTGCATCCCATTATCATCATTGCATGTCACTGCAGGCAACAACAGGAAAGAGATGCAGAAAGGGCTGGGAATGAGAGGAGACATTAATAGCACTGCACTGCTCTGTGCTGACAAAAGCAGGAGAAGGTACTGTGAGGGCTGCAAGAGCAACAGAAGGAGGAGAGGTGGAAACAAAAGACACAAAATTTAACTAATAAGGGATAGAAGCGGTTCTGCAATAACTTTGGTTAGAAAAGCAGTAGCAGGTAATAGCAGGTGTAACAGAATGTCCTGTTCCTGCAGGTTTTTTTGGTGTTTGTCAAATCACTTAGAAGCAGGTTGGCAAAAAAAAAAATATCTGTGTGTCTCAAAGAGAAATTAGAAGATGAGCTTCAAGAAGTTCCTAAGCAAACTGTGCAGGAGTTTGTCCCACTTTTAAAGGGAAGTAAAAATGTGCACCATAAAAAGCACAAATGCTGCATCTTTGTTGGCCCATTGAATGCTGCTGCCATTTTTTGGCTTCTTGGCTTTCTTAGCAGCCTTCCAATATCTAGAGGGGCTCAAAGTGAACTGCAAAGGGACTTTTTGCAGGGACATGCAGTGATAGGACAAGGAGGAGAGGAGGGGGTAATGTCCTTAAGCTGAAAGAGGGAAATTTAGATTGGATTTTAGGAAGAAATTCTTTACTTTGAAGGTGGTGAGGCCCTTGCAGAGGTTGCCAAGAGAAGCTGTGGCTGCCTCAACTCTGGAAGTGTTCAAGGCCAGGTTGGACAGGGCTTGGATCAACCTGGCATAGTGGAAGGTGTCCCTGCCCATGGGAACTGGATGGTATGTAAATTCCCCATGGTGTGTAAACCCAAACCATTTTATAATTCTGTGATTCTATGGTTCTAGGTCAGGTGACACAGTTTAATCGTATCTACCATTTTAAACCCTCTTCAAAACTAAACATCAAACTCAAATCTAGACAGCTGCATTTGACCTCTAAATTTGACTCTTCAATTGTGGTCTGACTCCCTTACCAAGCAATCTACCTGATATTATCTCCAGTTGTACATTTTCCTCAAGAAAGAAAGATTCAATGCCAATAATTTGGGAAAATTCATGTAATACCCTTCATTTCTTGCTGCATCACAGATTTCTTTTCCACTAAGTAATTCAGCCTCTGTCAATTTACCATAACCATACAGGTAAAAGCTGTACAGCTGCTGCAGCATTCTGCAAAAATGCAAGTAAAAGAATGGAAAGGTGGAGTGAGATTCACTTACTACCACTTTCGGGATCTTGTTGCCCTGTTGTCTCCCTTATTCAGCTTTGGCTATCAGTGAACAAAGTGAAACGATTGGAATAGAACTCATATAATCCAAATCAGTCTTTTTGAAGAGATAAATTGCAACCTCAGCCTGTTTCTCTCCTTTGACTCAGTGGGAATCCAGAAAGTCACCCCAGATACCAACAGCTGCATAACAGACTTCCAGTCTCACTCTGATGATTCACACTTTGACATTCAACCATCCAGGACTTTGCTGCTTCATAAAACATAAGAATTGTCTTATTTCCAAATCTTTGTTCTCATCAATGAGCTCCACATACAAAATTGGTTAATTTCCATCAGCCAGATCCAATTATCTCCCAATTATAGAAAGGTCTTAGATATTTTAAATCAAAGGGAACCATTACGATGATTAGTCTAATTTCTGTCACTGCAAAGAAAGTAAATGTCCTCCATTTGGTCTGCTTTTGAGTCCCATAAACTGCCCTTTCAATCAGGGCAGCAACAACTTCATAATGGCTGCTGCCTAAAGTGAACATCAGGGACCATACAGGTCTAATTTGCTTTCTGAATCTAAATCTCTCTCTGAATCTAAATTGTTTTCATTATTCAATCCAAATATCCACTATTCTCCAGCCATCTTTCTTTCCCAGAGCTGACAAGGATGTGAAATATTACAAAATGGGTAATTTCTGGCTGAAAGATGGGATCCTCAGAGAATCTTGATGTTGCAACCTTTTTGAGAAGGCTGTTGAAATGCAAGTGTTCATCACTGACGTGGCCATGAGTCTTGAACTCATTTCTAGGTGAGACAGTCACCATTTTGCTCTACTGCATAAATCCCACCTGCATTGCTTTTCATGGATGTATTTTTGCAGAATGAAATGGTCCTTGCAAAATTCTTGTAAAAAATGGTTATTCTGTCTTCTTTCTCCTAATCTGAGACTTTCTTATGACAGGTGGGAGCAAGGGGTTACCTCATTGCTCTCCACGGCTTCCTGAGGCAGGGAAATGGAGAGGGACATGCTGATCTTTGCTCTCTGGGATTCATTGGTAGCCTCCTTGGGAATGTTGCAAAAATATGCCAGGGGAGGGTTAAACTGGACATTGGGAAACTTTTCAGTGCTCAAACATTGGAAGAGGCTTCCTAGGGAAGTGTTTGATGCCCCAGACCTGCAAGTGTTTAAGAGGCATTTGGACAATGACCTAACAATGACCCAACATCTTAAAACTTGGTCAGCCTTAAATTGGTCAGGCAGTTGGACCCCTATTCTATTCTATTCTATTCTATTCTATTCTATTCTATTCTATTCTATTCTATTCTATTCTATTCTATTCTATTCTATTCTATTCTATTCTATCCTATCCTATCCTATCCTTTTTTTCTAAACTTGGAGCTTTTATTGTTAAATATGGACTTCAGTGGAACTGGAACATTTTGAAAGAATTAGTAACATTTCTTTTTCTCCTTGATAGATTTTGGCCAGCACAGACACTTTTTTGTACATTTTATAAGCTTAGAACCTCAAGGCAGAAGGACTGGAGCAACTCCATGCAGGCCAGAGCCAGCAGTGAGCTCTGCCCAAAATAAGCACACTGAAAAGCTGAATTTTAATTGATCCTGAATTTATTCCTGCCACAGACAATTTACAGCATGGACAAGCTCATAATACCCAAAAGCAGCACCAGCAACCAGGAGGTGTTGGATCACTTGGAATCAGTTAAGGCTTCTACTAACTTTGTCACTGTCTCCACCAAACTGTCTGTACCTCAACAGCAGACTCAGATAAGTGCATAGACACCTGATCTCCAGGACATATCCCACACACATATGTCTGAGCAGACAGGTAGAGAAGCATCTCAAAAATATTTTTTCCATCGTTAGCATCAGCTGCTTTTCCTTACAAATGTTTGCAATAAATAGATGCTTGATATGGGCACACTTGAAACACAGCAGGGAAGAGGGAAGGGTAGGGGGAGGGTTACAGTCTCATTTCTTGGCAGATATAAAAAACACCAAACTATTCATATTTAGTTCTGTTTGGAATAAATAAAAAACAAACAAACATCACAATGCACCCAAAGGCTTTGCATAGCTGGAAGCTTTATTGATTCATATACCACCCACATAATCTGCCAAAATGCACTACACTTTTTCTTTTTTTTTTTTTTTTTTTCATTTTTCATTTTTGTTTTAAATCTTCTTCACAGGAAAGTCTAGCCCTCCAAGCTCATTTATTCAAGGGAAAAGAATTAAATAAATCCTTGAAACGTTACTAAGCCTGCTCTGGAAAAGGCTTTTGGTTGTGGCTCAAAGGAAATGCATTCTCTTTTCCTGTGGGAGCTGCACAGATTGTTGGGAGCACCATTCCCAGCCCATGGAGAAGAGATGACTTCTGTCTGTCATAGCTATCAGCAAACTGAGGTGGCTCCAATAGGGTTCCTAGCAAGGGAAAAGTTCATATCAGGCCACTAAATTTCAGTCTGCTCTCTGGAACTCATGTCATCCCCAAATGCCAACAGTTATTGGAAAATGCAGCCTTATCTGTTGAAAAAATTGCTCTGACTTCTGTTTTGAGTGGGAATAGGAAGGGGAAATATCCCTACAGATATACTGTGTGTGACAGCATGGAGCCTTGAAGGGCAAGTGTTCATCACTGACATGGCCACGAGCCTTGAACTCATTCCTAGGGGAGATGTTCCCCACTTTGCTCTACTGCATAGATCCCACCTGCATTCCTTTTCCAGGGATATACCTTTGCAGAATGAAATGGCTCTTGCAAAGTTCTTGGAAAGCAATGGCTATTCTTGTCTTCTCTCTCCTAATCTGCGACATTCTTATGAAATAAAGAATGATAAAAGAGGGATTTAAGTATGGGAAGCTGCACAAGGTGTGCTTTATGCCCTAATCACATGTGGTTGTCTGCGGGCAGCTAAGTTCAAAGTGTCAACTCAAACCTTGGGATGAACCAGGACATTGCTCCACTCCTGGGAAAAACTGGTACAAAAGAGTTTTCACCTATGTAATTTTTTGTTTACTTTTCCAAAACTGGATGGATGCATCTAGATTATTTTCTGGAAAACCTGAAATATCTGAGAGATGTTTCACAAATTGGTTTTGTTGCATGGAAAAAAGAAAAACAAACACAAAAACAAAACAAACATGTCATGTCACTCAAACATTTAAGGATAAGTGCAATTTCTTTCCAGTGCCAGAATTTCCATAGGGTAGAATAGACATAATTAGAGGGATTTGATTTTCATTTGATGGCCCATCCCTGGAAGTGTTCAGTGCCAGGTTGAATGGGGCTTGGAGCAACCTGGTCCAGTGGGAGGTGTCCCTGCCCATGGCAGAGGTTGGAATTGGATGAACTTTAAGATCCCTTCCAACCCAAACCATTCTGTGATTTTGTGACTCTACTGCAAGCAGAATTGTTTGTCCCTTCCCACTCACAGGAATAAAGCCCTGCCTGGTGAGAAACACCAAGGACTTTGGTTCATTTTCCTGCAGTTAAGAAGCTAGGACCAAAGTAGAAAGAAACTGAGATCATGCAAATCCAAGCCATGTGTATTAAACAGAAGATCATCCTTCAGAGTGGCTAAATTAGTTCGTCAATAAGACGCTTGAAGGGCAAGATTTCATACTTGCAGACCGTTGCCAGCAAAATATAAAAGCAAACGAGGCATTTATGGAATTGTATATTTCTTGGATGGCAGCTTAAAAATTAGACTTAATTGAAGGGCTAAAAAGAAAGCAGTTTCATTGTTAGGAATGAAGGGTTTAAAAAAAGAATTAAAGAAATTTTCAACTTGGGTGTAGGGCATAATTACAAAAACATTAAAGCAAATAATTGGTAGCACTGTAATTTTTTCCTCCCCAGGTAACTACCATATGTATTACACAGTGAATCATTGACTCTGTCCCTCCTATCATTAATTACTGTGATGCATAAATAATTGGAAAATTATATGTTCCAAAAATGATTTAGTAATACATTTTATGCATCTAATAAGCACAGGCTTTTAATCATCACTAGACATGTTATGATAAATTTTACTCTCCTTCTCCACTCTTCTGTTATCTCTCACTTATACGGCTGCCATCTCCTTGCATGCAAATGCCACTAAGCCACTTCACATCACACACTTTCCAGTGGATGCTTTTTACTGGGCTTTATTCTGTTTGGTGTTGATATTTTGGCTTGAAATTCATTGAAGGGTATTCTTGGCTTCACAGAAACACATTAAACTATTTATCCTAAAACCGTAAACTATTGTTTAATTTAAATGGAAATATCTTAATCTGTTTGTTTGGTTGGTTTTTTTTACATCCATTTAAAATAGTCTGTACCTTTTGTTTTGCACAGCAGGGATATTTCAAAGCTGCTGCTGTAGACCGAGCCCAACTATCTGAAAATCTACTCTTTTTAATTAGAAACAGTAAAACATATTTTAGCATGTGCTGATCATCATGGTATCTGTTATTTCCTTTCTTCAGGTTTAACACATTATGTTTGACACTCCATCATCAAGTTCTATGACTCAACACCTTAAGGAACGACTCAGCCTGGAAAAGCACAAGAACCACTGATATGTCAAGATGTTATTTCAAGTTCAACCCAAGCAACACAACCTGTCAAAACTGTTCAAATTAAATTTGCCACTCTGCAGCTAATCATTCATGCTTACTTTTAGTGCTGTTTACAGTCGTACTGCTTACAGAACCTGCAGCTCCTTGCACACAGGACAGAAATCGAGGTTTGTGTCTGGCTAAGTGAAGGTGATAATGAAATGTTTGGTTCATTAGCCTGTCTTCAAATAACTATAGACTTCACAACCATTTCATAGAATCATAGAATAGCTTGAGTTTTATCCAACTGTATTTCAGATATACATTTGCAAACCAATTAACTACACAAACTTTAAAAAAAAAATTATTTCTGAGCCAAGAAATACACAGTAGGCTCTGTCTTTGGTGAGCCTGTTACCACCGTCTTGAATCTTCTAATCTCCTTCTTCCCATAAATGAATAAAAATTAGTGCTGTCCATTTATTCAATGACTACTAGACAGAAAATTTAAGGATGTTTTAAGTTCCAAAGATTTATAGATGTAATAATATTGATAACAGCCTGAGCTTGGGTTACTGCATAGTTCAGGTTGATGCAGCACAAGGAGCAATCAAACAAAAGGAATGGTCTTCACTGATTCACTAAATATGAAAATTAGTAAGGACATGTAACACCATGTCAAACCAACTGATGCCTTCTTGAGGCTAAACGGGTTGCAAAAGTTGGATCAGACTTAGTTACTCATGTAAGTAAGAAAGGGGATTCAATTCATCTCAGCATATAAAATAGAATGGTTTGGGTTGGAAGGGACCTTAAAGATCACCCCAGTCCAATCCCCCTGCCATATTTCTGGGGGAGTTCCAGGCCTGGAAAGGCTAATAGACCTACTAGAGACTGCTTCCACCATAGGGAAATGGTAAGGAAGAAGAAAAAGAATCTACAATATAGGTGTTCTCATGTTCTTAATAGCAGTAAAATACATTGGAAAATTGCTCCCAGATAGGTGAGAGAAAACATCTTATCATCAGAGACTTGAAGAGACCAGACTTATCAAAAAGAAAATGAAGACACAGCAGCACTACTTTTTCAAGGAGAAACTACCCTGAACTAACAGGCTGTTTAATCAGGCAGGTAAAGGCATAACAAAATCCTATGGCTGAAAGCTGGAAGCAGAGAAATTCGAATGAAGAATTAGACACACATTTCAAACTGTGAGGGCAATGTGGAACTGGAACACATTGCCAGGGCAAAAGGAAGGAGCTTCCAACATTCAGTGCTTTCAGATCAGCTGTAGATAACCTTCTGCAGAAGCTTTAATCAAGACTCCTGTTAGTAAACGGAAAACAGAGGGAAGTGTTAATGACTTCCAAGGGTGTTAATGCAATGAGAGTGGATCAGACAACCTAATGCATCATCATGGCACGAGGACCTGTGAATTCTTCACTCTTATGCCAGTGGGATCCCAGTATAAAAGGGGGCTTCAGCAGCCTTGGTGAGATGGGTAAGGCAGAGCCAAGGCATGAGGGATTCAGAGGAAAGAAAAAGAGTGAAAATTTAGGATCATAGAGACACAGACTTTATTTGAAGGATCAGTCTCCCTTGGCAAAATGCTTGGAGGAGGGGATTCTAATGATTTATCTTAAACTGAGCAGCTCCAGGAAATCTTCCCAAGCAGTGAAACTTGATAACCTATATCATTAAACTATGCAAATGGGAGGTTATTTGGATCTGGGCCCCCAGGTTTCACCCAATCCATTGGCAAATTAGGCAAAACCAAGGACCCAGGCCACTGGGCCCTTCAGATGCAGCCTCCTTGCTTGAGAAGCTAAGGGAGTTCATGAGCATGGATGTGGCCCATCCTGTGACAGCTGGATTTGGCCTAAACTAATTAAGAATTAGTTTACTCATGTTTAATTTACTGGTATGGACATAATTCTTGCTTTCCTAAGCCATGGTGATTATCCAAGGAGATATAAACTGGTGTGAGTTAACTTACAGTAGACCTCATAGTACTCAGGGCAAGAGAGATGACTGAAGATAAAGATCTGGGAGTTTTACTTTTGCTGAATATTTACTTTAGTGCTCTGAAGATGCTCATTATGCTGGAAGTTTTGTCTGTGAATCCACTGAAGCAGGAATCTCCCACTTTTTCCACCTGGAAAAAAAAAAAAAAAAGAAAAGAAAAAGAAGTGTAACTGTTGTAAGGCCTTTTCTTAAGGTGATACAGTAGTTAAGCCAGGAAGAAACCCAAGATTCATTTCTGATAAGGCAGGTGCTCTCTTACTTTGAGTTATCCTCATCTGTGCTCATCCATGTGAGAGAAGGAGCTGATCCACAGGGACTGTTCATGTCAAGTAGGGCCATATTGCTCAACTTTCCCTTTGAGAGACTTTCTGCTTCCTTCCCTCCCTTCCCCAAATCAAACCCATTTACTACTTTCAGGCAGGGATAGAGTCTCCAGTGTCACATTAGACAGAGTTTTCATTGACCAGCAGCCAGTATATGAAGCCAGTACATATTGTTTCAATGAGTCTGTCTAAATGACCTCAAGGAATGGATTTCAGGTCATATCATGGACTGGCACTATCCAAACAAGACAGATCAAGACAAGGTTTTTGGTGTGTCAGATGTGGTTTTAATTTAGATTGAGACATGACAAGTTGTCAAAGGAATGCCACCAAACATTAGTGTTTCTTTTCTTTATAATACAATATTGTGTGTTTCTATCAGAAGTCTTGTATAAAACAAGAACCAATGCCCCAGCTTTATTTTGAGCCTTTGTTGAAAAGAGAATGCAAAAGTGTTCCTACTAATACAAGGAATAAAACTGGCTTACTTGCAGTGTAGTACAAGAATGAAGATCTTGTTGTCCCATTGTATTTTTGAGGAGAATACAAGAAATTTTGAGGAGTATACAAGAACTGATGACATATTTATCATTTTTCACCTACAGATATTTGAACCCAAACTTTCCAAATGATTGTGCAATCAATGAGCCAGGAAGCCACCCATCACAAGAGATAATTCTCACTCTTGTTTGTATAAAGATTTGAAAACAATAATTGTTCTCAACTTATTGAATGCAAGAATTACAAATTGGATAATTTGATCCACTTCCCAAAGAATTAGGTGTTTAGGTGTTGAAAGCAAACTCACTGCTATCCCCAAATGAGTCATCCCTCTCAGCTGAAGTGCTGAGAACCATTTTCCTGAACCACCTCTGTGCAACAACCTGTTAAAATGAAGCTCCTTCTGCACTGCAGCACACAGGCTAATTTAAATCATGACCAAGGTGACTCCTCCAGCTGACCATGGCAGAAGGTCTGCAGGAAGGTTGGAGAGGGACTTTGGACAAGGATATGGAATAATAGGACAAAGAGGAATTGCTTCACACTGACAGCTCTAAGGTCATAAAGTCTAAATATTTACCTTGCACTGCCAGGTCCACCACTAAACCAGGTTCCACAGTAAGTTCTTTCCATAGTAATAAATCTCTTTATTTTTTTTCTTTTTTCTTCTAAAGTGTCTGAAATGACTCAGATCTTTGTGAAATTGGCATTTTCTTACAAAAGAAAATGGGGAAATGACTGGCTAAAAAAAAAAAAAAAAAAAAAAAAAGGAACCAGGAGAAAGAAGACAAGAGACTGAAAAGAGAATGGGATCATCTGCAGGCACTTGATGGTTATTACTGACTTAAGGATACATTTCCTGTTGCAGTGCAATTAATTTCATCATGTTTATTGGGAAACCTTATTATTTATGGCACATGGATAAACAGACTCAGTAGCATCCATTGGGCCAACACTGGTGCCTTTACATGCAGTCAGGGGGTGAGCCTGGTTCCACTCTCCCCAGCTGGAGAGCTCCTCACATCCTCCTCCCTACCCTACTCCACCCCATCACTCCTGCTTCCCAGCACCACATCTTTGGGTGCCAACAAAAAGACTGCTCTGCTTTGCTCTCAGCTCACCCGTCAGTGGGTAAATTGGGAGGTTTCCCTCAGACACTGTAGGTACAGGTTTCCTTATCTCTGACTACGGGTCAGGGCTGCAACTCCCAAGTGGGAGAAACGTCCTGCTAATTTGAATTTGTCAGAGTGGAGCTGTCTGGTTGCTTTTATAGCTGGGGAGGACAAAGTAATGATTTTTTATTTTTCTTTTACTATAAGCAGGCAAATATATTAAATAAAACTGGGTTTTTCAAACGGTGCCTGGGAATGAGTTTTTCTTTGCTGTTACAGGAGCTGGAATTGTCAAGCATTAATTCAGAGCTAATATTTTGAAGCAGGAGGTTTTTCAAACTGAGCTGTATTGCTTGCAGGTCAGACTTAACCCCCTGAGACTTGATTTTCTTTTCTTTTAATTTTTTCCCTTTTTTTTTTTTCTTTTGTTGCTTTCTTTCCCTTTTTTGTTTTATATTTCTTTTCCATTTCCTTTTTATTTCTTTCTCCTTTTCTTTTCCTTTCCTATTTCCTTTTCCTTTTCCCTTTCATCTTTTCTTTTCTTTCTCTCCTTTTCTTTCCCCTTCTTATCTTCTCTTTAAAATTCCCTTTTCCTTCCTCATATGTAACATAACACAGAAAAAGTGGAAACTGTTGTTATGACCCTTTCAAATGCAGAATTTAGAAGGAGCCCATGAGCTGCTCTAAAACAATACTGGTGCTCTGGAGTGGCTGGAATGCAGAGTATGTAGGTTTGTACATGTGCACATGTGTGTGTATGTAGGAATAAACTCTGTGAGTAGTTAATTAATATATAAAAGCTTGCTGTTGTTTCTGTGTCCGGGCAGATTTTCAAGAGGATCCTCTCCATAGTATCTGAGTGGTAGAGCCAGTCAAAATCTTTCTGATAAATATTATTGGATTATAATTATAATTATTATAATTGATAATTAATTAATAATTATTATCTCAGTGATAAATTCTTCACTGAGAAGGTGTTCAAGCATTGGAACACTCTACCCAGGGCAATGGTGGAGTCACCATCCGTGGAAGTGTTCAAAACATACTTAGATGTGGCACTTGGAGACATGCTTTAGTGGTGAACATGATGATGGTGCTGGTTGGACTTGATCTTAGAGGGCTTTTCCAACCTAAATGATTCTATGATTCTATTCCTTTAAAAGGAACATATTTTCTTGAACACACACAGACCCACACACAAAGCTCCTAAAAATATCCCTGTTTCTGTAATTAATGTTGATTAAAACTGTAGGGATGCAGTGAATAAATATATATGAGGGTTTGAAGAAAAATATGAAAGCTATTCCAAAATGCAAGTGGGAGTTTTGTTTTTAACAATTCTCGACTGTTGTGGAGGTGGAGGAGTTATTATTTTATCTTCCCCCAGCCCCATTCAGCATCTATTGTGTGAACTGGAACTGAGTATCAGATCCAAAAGCCACGGTAGAGAAGCTCAAATAAAACCTGGTAGATGCTTGACTATGAGCTTCTTACAACATCTTCATGGAAAAACCCAGTTTGGTGAATCCTGTGTCTTTACAAATCATTGAGGTGCTCTTGATTGAAAAGGAGAGGAACCACTTCACACCCATGCTGTGTCCATCACATGTTGCATGATCAGTGTTGCTCAACCTTGAAGCTGATTGGTGAGACAAGAGACTTTATAGTATCACAGAATCACAGAGTGGTTTGGGTTGGGAGGGATCTAAAAGATCATCTCTTTTAAACCCGCTGCCATGGGCAGGGACACCTTCCACCAGACCAGGTTGCTCAGGGCCCCCTCCAACTTTCCTCTGTGCTGCTGAAAGGTTCACATCCCATTCCCATGAGGGTGTGTGTGTGTGTTATCTCACAGATGGTACTCAGTGACTTGGCTCCTGGAAGATATTCACCACATGTCTCTTCACATATGAACCACTGATGAAAGCATCACAAGACTAAAAAAAAACCCAAAACATACAAACCAAATGAAGAAAAAAAAAATTCAACTTTTTTTTTTCTTTCTTTTCTTTTTTGAATCATCCTGAAAATAAAATGGGTAAATTGTAATTAATTTTTTTTCCTGGGTATTGCTCTCTGTGTTGAAGCTCAGTATAATAGAGCACTTCAGCATTTGCTTAGCTGTAATAATATGAGATGTTTCACTGGTGGCAATAGGTCACAAAGTCAGCACTTGCTAGAAGTCACACAGACTCCTACTGAGCAGAGACTACTTCTAGCAAGGACAAATCTGATTTTGATAGGGAGAAAGAGGCAATTTTACAGCAACAACAGAAAAAGTGAGCTGAGGAAATTGTGCATTGGTCTGAGATGCTGTTTTATGTGTCCATACTAAGAAGTGAGACTGTTAAAACAGTTTAAAATAAAGGAAAAAAAATCAAAGAAGAAAAAATATTCAGGAAACTCTGTTTTGCTTTCTGAGAATGAGTGATTAAAATATTTGACTAAATAATTGATGTGATTTTCTTTGATGTGGTGACACTGTGCTCTTACTGCTCGAATTCTTACTGCACAGGAGTGTCTGAAGGATATATTAGTTAAAATGTGTAAAGATAAAAGCTCTGTGTAAGTTGGATTAACAGGTTTTCAGTTCAGGAAATACACTCTCCTTCCTCTGTTATTGTCTATTTTAATCTCTTAAAAAAATGTTAAAAGAGAGCTCTGGGGATGATTTATCTGTTACAGTGGACACCCATCCAATTTTTTTTTTTTTTTGTATGATCGCCAAATACATGTTTATTTTCAAAAATGGCTTGTGTTTTAACATGGAGTATTTTTAATCACAATTAAATCCTATGTGGCTAAAGACACAAAAAAAGAGGTGCACACTGAATATCTTCCTTGTTTGAAAGGGTACCAGAAGAAAGCAGTTCATATTAAGAAATATGTCATACAGACTGTTTTACCTCCAGTGTTTGTGATTAGAGTTCTAATGCTGTACTGCTTTTAAGTGTGACTATGGCATTTCTACATTGCAGTGACTTTAGTCAATGAGGAGAGAAAGAGAAAAAAACGAACAACAAACCACCAACAAAATGCCCTGATTATTTAACAAGAGTAAAATGAAAATAATCAGCTCCATCTCGAGAAAGAAAAAAGGCACACAGGCAAACACAGTGTTGTAGTGCAAGTGCAAGCTTTTATTATTATTATTTTTAAATAACACACAAACCAGCAAAACATTTCTTTCTCTATCATAAAAAACCCGACTTTGATCCCCAGTACAGTCATTGAGTGGAAAATTGAACCACACTATAATTGCTTTCCCTGTGACCGATAAAGTGGTGTAACAAATTTTGTGTTTGAATGATAAAATCAGCAATTGGCCCCCAGCAATTCCTTCGACCATTCCTCCAAGGACACCAGCGTCCCATCAGGCTCCAGGGCTGGAGCAAAGGCTGAAGAACTGTAAATCTACTCCAAGTTGTTGTTGTTGGAGACTCGTTTTCTCTGATGCCTTTTTTTTTTTTTTTTTTTTTTAATACAATGCTCTGTGAAAAGCCTTTATGTATTTATTTGCTTGATTTAAAAACGGCTGGGGTAAGTACTTCTAGATCACCTAAGAAAAATGTAAATAAAATCAAAGGATCAGATGGAAGCTTATTGTAGCTATATAAACTAAGACTATCCCAAATAAAATATATTTTACTCCAGAGTAAAATCTGGTTAGAAAGAGAAAATTGCTTTCCTCATAAGCACAGATAAGTCCCAGAGCTTGTAGATGCAGAAAACACCTAAGAAGAATTTCCTCCCAAGGAAGGGAGGAGGGTTATGTTTTAAGCTCATTTTGATGAGGCTTTAAGGTAAGAAGCAAATCTTTATCTCACAACCACTGAAGTAGCATTTAGAGTTAAAAACAAATGGAGATTTTAGATGCAAAGAAACATTTATATTTATCCCTACTTATTTTTGAGTTTAATTAACAAAAAGAGAGTGCAAACTGTTATTTTAATTTACACTTTAAGCTGCTTATAGACTTAAAAACCTCACGTTAGTTCCCTATTTTAAAAGTTATTCCTCTTTGTTTACTTTTCTTGCACAGCAAATAGGATTTTTAGTAGAAATCTCAGAAGGGATTTTTAGCTTCTCTCTCAGAAATTCCAAGGAGCTCTTCCCCAGGTGGTACCTTACTACCTCTGCCAGTCTGGGTTTCCTGGAACTAAGGACTTTCACTTTCTCCAGGCATAGTCACTCCACTCTATTGCAGCAGAGTAGAGGGAAATTAATAAATTATGTATTCCCCCCCCCCCCCCGTTTTTCTAGGGCTTTTAAAAAATATTTTTCTCTCTACTCTTATTTTTATACCTTTTACTTTCCCCATCCCTAGGCAGTTTGCTAATTCCAGGTGAACTAAAGATGTAGAGGTGAGTGCTCAGCTGGTGGAAACTGTCATTGCTTCTTGTTTCCTTGGTGACAACACAGATGCAATATCCTTTTCCTCATTTTCCTCAGTTTAGGTCATACACTGGATTATTTAGCATTCCCTACTGTTAGGATAAAATAATGATCAGGAAGCCACCTTGAGATTTAATGTGAGATGCCTTCACTTTGAAATAAAGAAATTAATGCAAGCAAATGACTAATGCCATGTCCTTCTGTCTTTATGTTCATGGCTGTCTTTCACTGATATGATTTACAACAGAAGATACAAATAGTTTTAATGGTAGAACTGGTGATGGCAGGAGAGTAAATGGCAATAGGAGGAAGACTGAGGATGAGTAAACAGGTTCAGGATCTGGGACTAGATTGCTGTGAAAAAAAAAGCAAAAAAAAAAATATAGAATAAGCTGTAGCCTTAGATCATAAGTGTGGGCTTTGAAAGAATTAAAATCTAAATTCTGAATATTTCTATAATAGGCAATTAAATAATTATGGGCTATGGGCATAGAAACTAAACACTGTAATTGTCCTGATGTAGTCCACCTAGTACTGCCCTGGATGGTATCTTGACACAGTCTGGAATTTGGCATGGTCCAGAGAACATTCCCAATGGGCAGCTTGGATGCAGCCACTCAATTTTGGAGGCTCAGACAGTTTGATAATAGGGACATAGACCATTGCATGCCACCTGTGAAAGCCGCCTGACACTATTTTATTTCTTATTACAGAAATAATTGCTCTTCACATTTATCAATACAGAAATAATTATGGTTCCACATCACCTGCACAGGCAGAGTATAAGAAGGAGTCTCCTTCCATACCTAAAGCAAATCTGCTGTGAAGTTTTTCCCACTCAGCTGCACTGTTTTTAGACTGGTTTTGGGCGACCAACAAACCAGGTCTGTGAAACAGCCAACTCAAAATCAAGCACATAAGCAAAAAACCCAAAATTTTAAATGTCTTTGGAGGAAAACTTTATTAAAATACAAATTATTTCACTGAGCCAGGGTTAAATATCAATGCTGATGTGACAAAGTTCTTGGGATAATAATCACTGGGAGAAGCAGAGACAGGAGTGAGACTGTATTGACAGGACCTGGGAGTGGAAATGTCCAGAACTGGTTCTGGTGGGCTGTGATTTGCAGTGTGGAGCTGTGAGTGTGAGCGTGTGGAATCAAGTCCCTGCTACCTGCCATGCCCTCCCTTCTGCCAAGCACGGCTGCTGGGCTGTGGTGCAGCAATATGGTGTTGCTGGATGTCCTGTGGTCCTCCTTGGTGCTCAGTTACAGCTGAATGAGCCATATTATCAGGTACATATGGATTCATTTTGCATGCCTTCTCCCATGTCTTTCTTCCCACATATAAGACAAAATACCTGTCACACACATGCAGGCCACTTCTTAAGCCTTGGTCGTCCTCGGGGAAGGGGTTGTAAAATGGGACTTTTATCACCTGGCAGGATCCTTTGAAACATTTAGCTTTCCAGGTTGGCATTCCCTTATCCCAGCAATGTCCCTCTGACTCTGGGAGGCCACATAACAGTGAGAAGCATCACTGTGGACCACTGGGCACCGTGACACACTGGAGAATCACAGAGCAGGAGGAGGTTTGGGGCATCACAGTCACAAGTGGTTCATACAGTTGAGATTTTTAAGAAGAAGCTCTGCATCCTGTCCAGCACATGTGGATCAGCAGCTCCAAATTTGCCTGCTTATAAGGGGAACATAGTGAACAAATGGCCAATATAAATCTCTACTGTAAATAGTGGCATCTTTTTGTCTTTGTCTAATGTGTTTGTGAAATCTGTAGTAAACCAGCTACCAGTGGGGATGCTGGAAACCAATGCCAGTACTCTAAACGTGGCAATATGTACTGCCCTGTAGAAATGCTTGCTTCTCTGAATAGATTTGAGCCAGAAGGTTGTCTGGGATCAGCTCAGCTGGGTATTCCTATGTAGAAGCACCGCCTGTAGAAAGCTACCATCTCACATGCAAGGCTCTTTGGTGAGCTTTGGAAATCAGCAGTTAAATGGAATGTCCTAGGCTGATCCATGGAACTTCCTGTTACTTCTTTGTAAGGTGGGACAGAGTCCATCTTTAAGGGTGACAGTGCCATTGGCCCACTTTCTTTTGGGCAAGGTGGGTGCAATCTGTGGCAGTGAAATCCGCCCAATTCCAAGGCCTGATTCTGCTCTTGGCTGGTTTGGGCAGTCCTGATGTGAACTATCGCAAGCACAATTAGATGAAATCAGAAAACACTGCAGGTGTTAACTTTGCAGAGCAGGCTTGTACAAAAAACACATTGGAGGATTTTATGTATTGATTAAGTGGAGTAATATTAATATATCCTTTGCCTCCAGTCAGTTTTCTTCTCTTCAGAACATCCCCAGTTGGGAGCCAAGATATTTTCCCTTATTCCAGCTGAATACTAATGCCATAAACTTTGGTGTGACTGTTTGACCTGTGCCTCTTCTGTCTTCCATATTTTATTTTATACTATTTATTTTGTTTTATCTGGTTCTCCAGAGATAACAATTCCACGATTTTTTTCCTTCCTCCCCCTCACGTGTCCTCCCACCCCACCACTGACGCAGCGACTGATGGTAGGCAGCTCTGTCTCCCTTGACCTCGTCAACATCAGAAAGCATTTTCAAATCTCAGTCATCTCTGACAGCCTTTGAGCAGAGAAATGAGACAGTCTCCCTGACACAAAGGCTTCTGGCCCGGGGTAAAAAAACTCCTTTTGAAACAACAACAACAAAAAAAATCCCTCCGAACACTCCACACACCACACAGCTTTTCATTCATCTTGCTCTGCAGCCCCTGTACACTGGATTAGTTTTCAGAGATTACAGTTTTTATGTTTGTTGTTGGTCAACTACCACACCTAAGATACTTTGCTGTTCTGTTCTGCAGTTTTGCAAGAAAGAAAAACACTAGTTTACATACAGCAATTGCAATGCCTGGGTCTATGTAGGTAATTGGCCCTATGCTTGGTTTCAAAGGTTGCTTCTGCACACAGAGACTGATAAAAGCATATTCTGAATAAACAAGGGAGGCTTTTCTGGAGTAGAACATGCAGATTTCTTTTAGATGGAGAAACTGAGGCTTTGGAAGGGTTTTGAACTGCTCAAATCTCCTCTTTTCTGTCTACTATTTCTGTTTTGTGAATCATATGGAGCACAAGCCTCTTGTAAACATATTAACTCTCCAGCACCTTAGGACAACACCTACAGTCAAGTTCATGTCCTACTTTTCCAGTTCCCACTCACTCTAATGGAAAGCTGCCTGCCTGGATGCAAAATTCATCACTTAGCATTCCAAAATATACCCCTATGAATTTCATTGTTATTGATGCCTGGCTTCATAGAGATGGAAATTATGGGCACACCAGTAGGGAGGGGAAGGCAAGGGAATGTATTAAGTCCCGCAATGCTGGCTGAGATGGGACAGCTCAGTTGTTGATTCCCACAGATCCCAGCCTCCTGCAGTAATGTGGAACTATTGTTCCATGCTTTTTATCAAAACAGACACGTTTGCTGTGGTTTTGTATCTTGCCACACTAAAGGGACAGATGTTTTTGCTCATAATGTAAAAGAATTTCCTTCTATTCTTCTCGACAGTGTTCCATGAAGATTTGTGCTGCTTCTCAGACCTTCTGCCGAGCTGCCTCCGCTACACAAATCCACCCTGGCTTTGCATTTGAAGGGTTTAGGCAGCCATCAGCTCCCCAAAGCAGCCCAAACTGAAGAGGGGATCTGAATATCTCACAATAAGAGCATAGCCCCTTGATGTTCTTTCTGTTGCAGCAATTGTTTATGACAAGAGCACCGAGGGAAAATACCGTGATCCTGATTCCTTATGTTTTCATCGAGCTGGGCTCAGATCTGTTCTGATAAGACCAACAGCAGCATTTGACTCCATTCTTAATCCAGTCAGACTGCTGGGGAGCAAAGCCAGGAGGTTCAAGCACAGGGAAAGCACTCCTGGCATGGTGTGGCACACGGCGGAGCTGAGCTGGCTGCAAGGGCTCACTTTAATCCCCAGCTGTGACTTGCTATTCCTTCCTCATTAAAGGCTGCAGGCCTATAAATTTTGGTGGAATAAATGTCTGGAAAGACTCACCCTCCTGAAGAATGTGCATGCCTGTTTTGAAAAGAAGGATCCCTTGCTGAGGGAAGAAATGGAAAGTCTTGTTCAAAATGAACTGGGAACTTTGTTGCCACGGATGGGACCAATCCGTTGTCACCCCTTGTCAATGTTTTTCACCAAGGAATAATAAATAATAATTATCACAAAGTCCCCCATGGTGGTTTTTTGTTTCTCTTTTATCAAACAGGAAGACTATCAGTATTTATGGATCTTGTATTGCTAATGGCGAGTTTGGATTTTGATTCACAGATCTGGATCAATCTGAATGTCTGGCACTGTTCTCGTGGAATGTTAAGTGCCAAGATTGTTGGATAAGTACTTGTAAAACAGAAATTAGATAAATAAATGCAAGTTTAGCTGCAATAAGACAATTTGCATCTTTTCAAGGCTTTAACTGATAAAGAAATTAAAACTCAGTTTAATGTTAAATATTAGAGAATTTTTTTCTCATCTAAAATAATAAAAAACAGTAATAAGGAGGGGCAAAGAATTAAAAAAGTTCTAAAAGTCTGAAAGGGACATTTATTTTTTTTACACCTGTCTGGTTCTAATTAGCAAAAGTACATTTCTTATAAAATATGACATTTTTTACCAACCACTGTTTCAAAAGAAAGACAAGAACTACTATTTTCTAAGATTTAGTTTAAAAACAGACTTTGGGGCATAAAAAACTGCCTTTATCTTTTTCTTGGTAACTTTCCCTTACTATCAGGAGCAAAGAGAATTCCAGCGGCCAGACAGGTCCAAAGATACTCGTCAGCTATTTACAACTTAACATTTTCATCATTCCTTGATGAGAAGATTGTTTTCTTGCTTATTTTTCAGTTTCTCATTCTTTACAACTTCAAAGAAAGCCAGTGAATGTGATTCAGGAAAAATTCAGCAGATATTCAATGTCTATTTCCATGGCTTTTCTAAGGATCATTCTTAAAGAGAATTTGTATGTTTTCATGTAGCTTCAAATAAGGATGATCAGCACACTTGTTCTTCAATTTGAATAAGTGAGTAATTTCATTGAACTAAGCTTAAATTTATTCTTAGGGACTCTATTAGGATGGTGTCCAATTAGGATTCTGACAGTCCTGACATCATCTGATTAAAAAAAAAAAAAAAAAAAAAAGGATAAATTTAATATATCTGAAACCACATCCCATCCCTGGAAATATTCCAGGCAAGGTTGGACAGGGTTTGGAGAAACCTGGTCTCCAAACCAGTGGAACGTGACTCTGTCCATGGAAGGGGTTGGAAAAAGACGATCTTTAAGGTCCCTTCCCACCCAAACCATTCTATGATGCTATAATGGCATATAAAAAAAATGGTTTCTTACTTGGCCTTGCCACAGGTGAGTCATAAATTTTTGATTGAAGAGGTCTAAGGAAGAATTAGCCCCCTCTTTTTACATTCCTCCTGTTTAGGTGGATCTCAAAGAACTGGTGCAATTATTGCAATTTTGGGTTGGATTTGTTATTGTTGTTGTTATTTAGAGAGTTAACTCCTTTAGTAGGAGTCACCCACATGCAAGGTTACCTACCTAAGCCCCAGATGACAGCAAACAGCACTGTGCTAGAGCTGATTTCCTCTTTCCTTCATGTTTCTATTTACTGAAGAATTTTTACTCAGGGGGGAAAAAAAAAGGCAAACACATGGTCCTTTTTTAACAGTCCAGGCAAAGAAGCCAATGCAGAACAACAACTAGGGGATGATTTATTGATCAAACTTCATTCTCTGAGCACTATTTAGCATCCATGCACTAATAAAAAGAAACAGACAGCTCTGCTTGCCTCCTCAAATCCTGGCACTTGCTGTTAATTCTTCTGAATACATTACCTGAATCAAACACATAGGGCTGCTCCTGGCTTTGTCCCGTTTTGAGCCCCAAGGTATGATTTCCATGGACCAGCACTGAAAAATACCTAAATATTTCTCCCTGCTGCCATCTCTCCAGCCACTCCCAGCAGTTGAATCACAGTGTCTTGACTGTATTAGGCTCCAGGGGGTAAGCTTGTTTAGTAATAGCCCTGACCTTTTCCTAGTGTTGTCATTCCAAATGACATTTATGGCATAAACAAGCAGTGACACAAAACTGACAGGCCAAGTTGCCGTCTGAGAGAAGAATCAGAAAACAGAAAGAAAAAGACTTCTAAAAGCATTCCCTAAATTAAAAAAAAATCTTCCTCTAGCTTTCAACATTCATCCCTTAGGTGGCAAAAATTATTTTACTGTTTGCTAAACCTTTAATACCCCTTATTTGCCACTAAGTGACGTAATTTTGATTCTGAAATCAGGCCTTAATAATTCTGTCTTTGAAAAATGCAGTGAAGTAAGAATTGTTCAGGATTCATGCTAATATAGTTTTAAAAAAATAAAATTGGCCCACAAATGTGAATGGAAAGATTAATTCTCTTTCATTTTGCCTGTCTAAAAGTGCCTCATCTCTGCTTATCTGTCCCTGGTTTGTAGAGAGAGATAAGTCAATGTATGGTCTGAGTCATCCCACCTTTGCATGAGAAGAATCTCTTTGGAGTGCCTCCATCTCTAAATCAACTATGCAAGAAGTTAAGATGACTAGTTTAGACAAGGCAATCTGAATTGTAGGTATTTAAAGCTAGAAGAGATGAATCCTACCCCATATTACTCTTCCACCTGCATTCACAAGTTGCAAGGGATCATAAGATTATGTATTGAAATTATAGTCATCATTCTTAAGAGCCTCTGTTGACATATCAGCTTGGGGTGGTCTTGGGTTGATGGTATAATACAGCTTATGGATTTATTCTGGATCAAGCCAAGCAGAAATGGC